>JAWRVF010001261.1:77551-87728 GCA_036785485.1 Physcomitrellopsis africana | reverse complement strand
TATATACAAGTTACTATCCGTATAAAATTAACTTCAAAAGTCACTACTAAAAAGAAAATAAGGTTGTATAAATCTTAATAATAATCCTTTTAATAGATCCTTTTTAAACTAGCAACCTAATCACATCCTATAACCAATAAAATCCACTAATATGACTTTCATTTAGTTAAGTAGTAAATTGTACATCAAATATACATGTACAATTTTTTTATATAGTAGCCAAACCACAACACGACAACAGTCTTTATTGTATTTGAATAAATGCGTTTCCAACATATTGTCTTCTTTGACAGTCGTACTCCTCATCTTTTCGTTGCATTATTTCTTTAGACAGTTTTCAGCAATGTCTTTAGGTTCTCCACAATACAGGCATAATCCTTCTTGATGACGTCGAGTCTTTTCTTGTTCAGTAAGCGGCTTGAAACGTATAGCATCAATTTACATGTCCTCGACTTCTGAAGGTACATATTGAGAAGTCATTGGTGCTACCACTGAATTATAATGTCGCTGAGGTTCTTTTGTACAACTTTCAGATCTAAATTCAAAAAGCCGATTATCACACTTCACCAAAAAGTCTATTGTTTGACTCAATGTTTGAAGATCGGATAAGTTCAATATCAGTTTCTTCACTTCATATTGTAATCCGTAGAGAAACTGACTGATGAGTGCAGCATCGTCCCACTTGATATCGATTGTTAGTTGTCAAAATTATGAAGCATATAATGTCACTAATCGATTGCCTTGTCATAGGATACAAAGCTTGTTGGTTGCAACACGAGTTGTATCGTGTTCTCCATACATAGATCAAAATTCTACTAAGAAAGCTTCTAAATTATCCAATATTGGATCACGTCGTTCCAGAAAAGATGAAAATCAAGATAAGATAGAACCTGAAAGTAGTGTACCAATAAATCTGACTTGTGATCGTGGAATTGAAAAACTTTGCGGTTGCAATTCAATCACCAGTTGGACTTGGTTGATGAATCCTCGAAACTTAGATCTTATGCCATCAAACTTCTCAAATAGACCAATTTTTGGTTCTCTGATGCTTGGACGATGTTCCAATGTAGGAGGAATTATATGGCTTGGTGTAGATGTTGAAGCAGCTCCAACCATATCTATATCTTCATTATTTGGTAACCTTGTTGCTCCTTGTGGAGGTACAGTGAGTTGATGCATTGCAAGCATCAATTCCCTCATTTGCTCTTGCATTTGTGCCATTACATTCTTCATCTTGGGAAGCTCGGCCATGATAACACTTCAAAAAATATATAACACTACTCGAGATAAGTAACAAAGAGAACAAAGAAAACACTAGGAATAATATCAGTTTAGAAGAGGGTAATCCGCAACTTCTAAAATGCTTGTGTCTTATCAAGAGAAAAGGAGTAATCCACTCTTAAATCAAGATAAGACAAAGCTATGATATTATAAGTGTACTCTTCTCAATGTGCTAAGGACATGAACTAGAAAGAGATGCATAATCTAATGGAAACTGTATCAAAGTAAAAGTCATAAAATGGAATTAAGAAAATATGTATATTCAAAGAAAATTGGAATGGCTATTGTCAAAGACTAGAAACATGAAGATTCTTAAAACTAGACTAAAACCAGGGAAGGAATTGACAAGAGTGAAGAGGGCTTCACTCTTGCCTCTATAAATACTATCTAACTAAGAGCTACGTGGCGGTATTCTATAGGACCTCATACACTTGTCTAATTTGCAAGACACGTGTCAAACTTGCACGACAAGTTTCTCACATGTGCGCCACGTACTTGACTTGTTCCGCAAGCTACCAACATGTGTGACACATGGCTAGCTTGTTCTACAAACTACCAACATGTGCGCCATGTGGCTACCTTGTTGATCAAGTTTCTAACCTATCAATCACTTGTAGATATGTATAAAGGTGATTTCACAGCTATGAAGCTTCTAAGAAGCTTCTCTATCAGATATTATCAAATCAACTTATTTTATCTACTTTTATTGGTCTATTATTACTTAGATAATTTATTGGAGTAAATCTTATATCCGTGACATAAGATCAATATTGTTGTATAGTAATATAGCCATTAAATGAAAGAAAAAAGAAATAATTATAATGTATAGGAGCTCAAATGGAAATATTTGAGCAAATTATCTAAAAATTATATATAATAGAAAAGAAAGTAAAAAAAATTAAAAGGCTAATATTACCTTTTTATAGGAGAGGCTAATATTTACTTTGTAGGATCATAAATAAGATAAAATAAAGTAAGTTAGAAAAATAAGTAATATAGACATCTTTGGAGAAGAGTTAAGGTGAGGTTTTAGAAATTTTTACCTTAAAAGTCTTAGATTTGATACTCGGAGAGGACCATTTATGTACTTGGATTGGAATCAGACCCTGAGCTGCAAAATCAAGTGTCTATGGTGGGTCAAGGGGCTTTTAGGAGATCAAATAGTGGAATAGAAGAACAGACTTGAGGATTCTTATTTGAGTGTTGATTTGGAGTGATTTAAATTTTTAGCAATTTTATAAGGGCTTTGCAAAGTCAATGTTGATTTGATGACTCTAATTTTTATGAAATATATTAGGATTTATATTTTTGAGTATTTTGTAAGCATGTTTATAGATCTTTAGGTGAAATTTTGAGAATTGGTGCATATAGTTGTGCTTCTAGTATACTGTGAATTTGATATTGATCTAATAGTTCAATCAAAGATTATTAAATTTTATGTGGGTTGGAATCTTGAAAATTGGGAATTAAGGATCATTTAGGTTTTTTAAAATTTCTAGCAATCTATTAGTTGAATTGGAGTGAAATTTATATGTATATATAGAAGATTTAATTTTCTACATGCATGTGAAATTTAGAAGTAATTAAATGGTGTAAAAAAGAGATATTGATACTGGACGATTGGCATCAAGGTTAGAGAAGGAGGCCGGCTGATACTTGATTGAACTTTAGGATTGATTTTCTTGTTGGTAAGTTTGATCTTCTTCAAATTTCATATATTTGCTGCCAACTTAATTTTTAAGAAGTGTGTAAATTTTTAAGCATGATCAATGATTTAATCAATAGATATTGAGATTCTAAACTGTCGTAGGATTGAAATAAGTTGGTTAGCTTTTGGTTAGGATTTTGTTTAGGATTTTGTTAGGATTTCAGTAGGATTTGACTTAGGATTTGATTAAGATTTGACTAGGTTTTGATTTAGGATTTGATTTAGGATTTGATTTAAGATTTGATTAGAATTTGTTTAGGATTTTTTTAAGATTTGGTTAAGATTTAGTTAGAATTTGATCAAGGTTGAGTAGAATTGTTTAGAATTTGATTAGGATTTAGTTAGGATTTGATCAAAATTGATTAGAATTTAATTAACGTTTGATCAAGATTGACTAGGATTTAGTTAGAATTTGACCAAGGTTTTTTAGGATTTTTTTAGGAATTAGTTAGGATTTAGTTAGGATTTAGTTAGAATTTGACCAGGGTTGATTAGGATTTAGTTAGGATTTAGTTAGGATTTAGTTAGGATTTAATCAAAGTGTTTAGGATTAGATTAGATTTAATTAGGATTTGATTAAGGTTTATTTAGAGATTGATTAAAGAGATTAGGATTAGTTATTGTTATTTTTTTTTATCTTCTATAGCCAGATGCTCGGAGCATTCTCAAGCAAGACTTCATGACATACAACATATTTGGTGAATCCAACATAAAAAGCTTGAGGTGGAAGATAATTGGATTTTTTTTTTTTTTTTTTTTTTTTTTTGATCTATTTGAATTATGGAGAAAGAAGGCAAGAAAATGAAAGAAGGAGCTATGGGTGGTATTTCAAGTAGAGTTACAAGTGAAAGTACTAATGGAAGACAAGGCATGAATTTCGATTTTAATTCTGCAAGCATGTTTAAAGCATTTTCTTTATCTATGCAACAACAATATATTAAAGATTACAAAGAAGGTATGGCAAGCAAAACATTATAAGCAGTTGTAGACAAATTTGATCAATTTGAAGGGAAGGATATTACAAGATATTTAAGGTATTATATGAGAAATGGATTTGAAATGTGTTTTTGAGAAAAAGATGATTCAATTACTCAAATTGGCTACTGCACTAGAGATAAGAAATCATGTAAAGTCTATTATAGAACATGCTGGAGGTTCATGGGAGAAATTTTTTCAAACATTGAGGGATGATATTTTTTTAGAAGATAATGATTGGAATAGAAAGAAGTTATTTTTTGAATGGATTGAAAGGCCTAAGAAGGATCTTCAAGTAACAAAATTATTAAGAAAATTTGAAAGACAATATACCCATTTATTAAAGAAGGAGAGGCAACTATTGGATCCAAGTAAAGTAGAATTTTTTTTTCAAGCGGATGATAGAGAGTTGCAAAAATAATTAGAAATATTGCTTGAAGATAAAGAAGAAGAAGAAGGATTGGCATCAAATTCAAAAGAAATAGAAGAGGCAATAGGATTGCTTGTAAAAAGAGAAAGGAGAAAGGATAGGGTAGATATTCAAAGACTATTGCAAGCATTTAAGATAAAATTGCCTATGAACCATCCTACATCTATGATTCAACCTTCAATATCTATATCAAAGCAAGAAGAAATGAATATAGATGAAATCATATGTGAGATGAGAGATTTACAAATAAAATTTATAAAACTTGAAGAGAAGGGTCAATCATCAAAGATATCAACAAGATAAAATTCAGGACCAATAGAAGGTATAATACATAGGTACATGTGATGTGATAATATAGAACATTCAAGAAAGGAGTGTGGATTTTTTAGAGGCGCTACGCAAAGGAGTTGTTTTTTTTAAAGATGGTATGATACACTTGAAAGAAAGTGGAGAAAAATTAGAAATAAATTTTGGTAAAGGAAGAATGAAGGTATTTGCAAGAGATACTTTTAAAGTGCATATAATCTCAAGTAAAGAAGCATCAATATATAAGGCGGAAGAAAATCAAAGAAAATGTTTAAGTATAAATCTTGAATTTCTAGGAGAATCTTGTTCTTTGTGGACAAGTGCAATAAATTATGCTGAAAAGAAAAAATTTATTGCAAATGATTTAAAACGCATTGGTAATAATATTTGGCAAATTATTGGCTAGAATGATCCAATAGATGGATTATTGGTGAATGCTCATATTGCAAGAAGTCAACATGAAACATTAATAAAAGAAAAAAGAAGAAGAGATGAAAATAATGAAGGGCCATCAGAAAGGACCAGAAGAAGAATTAAAGCAAGTCAATAAAAAAATCCTATGCATCAAGAGGAAGTAGAGAATGTTTCTATAAAAAAAAAAAAAAATCTAAAAAAAAAAAAAAGACACCTACCTACAAATTACAATCAGATATTGAGGCTACTACAGATTTGAAGAGGATATTAGAATAACGGATTTTAAAGAAAAAGGTTAAATTTACAATTGGTGAAATTTTAGAAATTGCAAAGCATGAATTTTATGAAGCTATTATTGATACAATAAAGAAAAAATGAAAATCTATAGGAGATATTATGACACCAATATACAAGAAATAAAAATAATAAAAAACAATGTAGATGAAGAAGATGCAATACAAGTTTTAGAAGATGTTTCATCAGTTGGACTTAAAAAAGAAAGAAATGGAATTCAACCATCTAGTCATTATTCTCAAAACCATTGGACAAGGGCTATTACAAAAACTTTAGTAAAATTTGGGGGATTTAGAGGAACCAATTGTAGCATTAATTGATCATGGATTTAAAATCAATTTGATATCAAAAGAGCTATATAAAAAGAAAAAATGGCCTATTGATATTGAATATGGATGGATGATAAGATCAGCAAATAATTTAAAGGGAGATTTATATAGAGCTTGTCTAAATATCAAGATGATAATAGGAGACGTTGTCATAATACATGTAATTTTGCTCGAGAATGCATCGGCACCTGGCTGTGGAAGATAAAAAAGAAATACACAACAACAAGATCCTAACAACTCTAATAGAATCCTAAACAATTTCTATTAAATCTTAACAATATTAATCAAACTTTGATCTAATCTTAAAGAAATTACAAAAGAAGAGTAAATAAATCATACATTAATCATAAAAGAAAATAACATATAAAATACTAAATTTAGAAAATACTAAAAATAGAAATCTTAAAATCCTAAGTCATACCTTATTCAAATCCTAATCAAATCCTAGTTAAATCCTAAGCCAAAACCTAAGTCAAATCCTAAGTCAAAATCTAAGTCAAATCCTAGACAAATCCTAAACAAAACCTAAGTCAAATCCTAAGTCAAATCCTAGTCAAAAACCTAAGTCAAATCCTAAGTCAAACGCTGATCCTAATCCTAATCAAATCCTAATCCTAATCAAATCCTATATCTTAAATCAAATCCTAAATCAAACCCTAATCCTAAATCAAATCCTAAATTCTAAACCAAATCCTAAATCAAACCCTAATCCTAAATCAAATCCTAAATCCTAAACCAAATCCTAAACAAATCCTAAATCCTAAACCAAACCCTAAACCAAATCCTAACCAAATCTTAAACCAAATTCTAACCAATTCAAATCAACCCTAGGAAAAATTAGAATCTTAATATCTATTGATTAGACCGTTGATCTCACTTAAAACTTTGTACACCTTTCAACCTCTTAGTCAACAACAAGCATAGCAAATTTGAAGGAAATTGAACATACCAAATGGAAGAAAAATCCTAAAAGCTTCTCGGGTGTTGGCCGACCTCCTACTCCAACCTTGATGCTGATCTTCCAGTGTTGATTTCTCCCTTCTTCACCGTTCAATCAATCTCAAATCACTCATGTACATAGAAAAACAAGACTACTATCCACACAAACAAAAGTTACTCCAATCCAACTAGCAGATTGCTCAAGATCTCAAAAATCCTAACTGATCCTCAAAACTTAATTTCTGAGACCTTGACCCACTTAAACCTCAATTACGTACAACTAAACCATTAGATTTAGTTAACAACAAAAACACCCAAAAACCCACAAATTTTTAGCTGTAGATCTGCTGCAAAACTTCTGGAATTGCCTAAAACATCAACCCTATTTTATTTCACAAAATCCCAAGTTGCCCAAAACAAGCCTGACTTTGTAAAGCTATTACAAAGTCATTGCTTCTTTAAATCACTCGAAACTAACTCCTATACAAAATCCTTTAAGTCCCCTCTCTAATTCCAATCTCCAATTTGCAAAAGCCCTCCGGATTTGCCATAGGCACCCAATTTGTGCCTTAGAGTCTGATTTCAACCCCAGCTCATAATCGGTCCTTTCCGGGTATCTATTTCAAGATTTTTGTGGTAAGTTTTTCTGAAACTTATTCTTAACTTCTTTCTATATATGCCTATATTATTTTATTTTCCAATCTACTTTGTTTTGCCTTACTTATGGCCCTACAAAATAAATAGAAGCTCATTTGTAAAAAAGGCAGCATTAACACTCATTAGTTTTATTCTCTTTTTACTATTATCTATTTTTCTAAGATAATTTGCTACAATGTTTTGAACTAAGATCTTCTATAATATACTATTTCCACACTCTTTCACCTAATAGTTGCATTACATCACAACAACATTATGTGTGAACAATATTTTTTTATACAAGAGATGTCTACATTTCCTATTATATTGGGACAATCATATATTACCACCATACAAATGGAGATAAAGATAATGGATGATAGTTCAACTTATGCAAGAATAAGAAGCCAAGATGGAATGAGAGCAATCCAATTTTTGACTGTTTGTGCTAATCATAAAAAAAATCACAAGAAGTTGAAAGAGAAGCCATTATCAAATGGAAATTTTGAAGACCTTGAGGGTTTTTACCATGCACCATTATAAAGCCGGATTATAATGGATTAGAGAAAAAAATATTCCTACTTAATTTAAAAGAGAAGATATTATCTATTGGACTTATTGGTTTGAGACAAGATTGTATATTGTCTTATAAGACTATCGATAAGATGAAAAAGATAGATAGATGTTATATTAAAAATATGGAGCAAATGTTAAAAGAAAATAGAAAATTGATTGAAAATAAATTTATTTAAGGAGCATTTGAAGAAGTTGGATTTATAAATATTATGGGAAAATTAAAGTATTTGTTACAATATGGATTACAAGAAGAAAATAGAGTTATTAATGTATGTTCAAAAAAATATTATGATGAAATTCAAAAATTTATAGAAATCTTAAGTCACCAAGAGGTACATATCAAGACTAAGTATAAATCCGTGGAGAAAAAAGTTAAACCAATGGCTTTGCCATTACCATTAGATTGTGAAGAAAGGGTGAAGGGAGCATCTACACAACCAAATTTAAAGGATCCAAGGAAGATAGGGCATGAATTTACAGATGCTACATTAGATGGATTAAAAGTTAGATGTGATGGATTTTTGACAAAATATGAAGAAGAATGTTTTAGAAAAATATTTTTACAACATAGAAAGGCTTTTGTATTTGAAGCATATAAAACTAGGTGTATTGATCTAAGTATTGTAGCACCTATGGTTATGTTTACTATTCCTCATGAACCATGGAATTAGCGGCCAATTCCAATGCCAAAAGCACATTTATCCAAATTAATAAGTTTATTTAATGAAAAGATTAAAATGGAGATTTGAAAACCATCTATTGTACCTTATTATAATCAATGATTTACAATACTAAAGAAAGATGGAACAATGAGGTTTATACAAGATATGGAACCTATGAATAAAGTGACTATTAGAAATATGGGTTCAAGTCCAATTGTGGATGAATTTACAAAATCATTTGCTAGAAGAATAATCTATTCAATAGATGATCTTTATTCAGGATATGATCAATTTCAATTGATATTACAAAGTAGAGATTTAACTACTATGAAGACTCCATTGGATTTGTTAAGGATGAGTACATTGCCTCAAGGGGCTACTAATTCAGTAGCTCATATGATGAATGCGATGAATAAAGTATTAAAGAACTTTATACTAGAATAGACTATACTATTCTTAAATGATGTTCTAATTAAAAGATGTATAAAAGAGAAAAAAGATGAAACATTGGATCAAAAGGGTTGTAGAAGATTTATTGCAAATTATATTATAGATTGTGAAAAGATTCTATCACAGTTGAAAGAGGTACATTTGATCTTATCAGGTACTAAATCTATGTTTGGATTAAATGAAATACTTATTATTGGATACTTATGTGGATCTTATGGACGTAAGCCAAGTATTGAAAAGATTGATATTATTAAAAAGATGAAAGAATGTGCAAATACAATGGAAGTTAAAAGATTTTTAGGAGCATGTATTTTCTATCATATATGAATATCTCATTTTGCACATGTAGCAGATCCATTATATAAGTTACTAACAAAGAATCAAAAATTTCAATGGAAAAATTAATAATAATAATAATAATGAAAAAATTGAAGGTACTTCTTTTTTCACCTCCAACTTTAAAAAAAGTGGATTATGAATATGGAAGGCCACTGATATTGATAGTTGATGCAAGTCTAATTAGAATAGATTGAAGAATTAGACAAGATGATGAACAAGGAAATAGGTATGTAATAAGATTTGGAATAAAGGTTTTGAATATTAGACAAAGGGCATATGTACAAATTAAAAGAAAGTTATAGGGTGTAGTAATAGCTATAAAAAATAAAAATGAATATTTGATTGGAGCTTCAGTAGTTATAGAAACAGATTGTCTACCTTTATTGGACATGATCACAAGTTGTTCAACTCTTGATGCTGCTATGTTAAGATAGATAGCATATATTAAATCTATGAATCCAAAGTTTAAGCACATTTCAAAAAAAGATAATTCAATTGTAGATATGTTATTGAAGGTGAGGTATTATGATGAAGAAGATATGATTGATTGAGAAGATGATGTGGACACAAAATTTTATACTAATACATTATCAAAAGAAAAAGGTGTATGTTTAAATATACCATTAGAATCATTTTCAAGAGATTTATATGAAGGTGAATGGAAAGATGTTGGAAAATATCTAAGTACATTAAAACAATAAGAAGATTGGACAAATAAAAAATTTAAGAAAATCCATAAAAAGACTCATGGATATTTTTTACATGATGGATATTTATAGAAGTATCCAAAGAAAAGAGAAGAAGTACCACAGTGAGTGATATGTGATTTAGAGGCTCA
>JAWRVF010001261.1:0-77541 GCA_036785485.1 Physcomitrellopsis africana | reverse complement strand
GATGAAGTTTCCTATTCCTTGCCTTCATCCGACCATGGCTTGATTTCATCCCTCCCAATTAGCCTCTTACTAGCTTAAATTTTCATCCTTAAGTCCCCACCTTCTCTCAAAGCTTCATACTAAACATTTAGATCTTATAATTTTTAAATACCATAACTAAAATAAGTAAAATAAAATAAAATAAAGTTTCTTCTATCAACCATTTTTAATTTAATTTACTAACCATTCTAACACACATCTAGATTCATAAACATATAATATATTTTAACTAATTTTTACATACTGTAAGTAATTACAATACGACAGCGCCAAGTTAGAAAAGTGCTTATTTCACCAAACTGAGATGGAGTTTTTAGGATTCGTTGCGACTACAGAAGGCTTGAAGATAGATCCCAAGAAGGTGGAAGCAATTGTGTCCAGGGAAGTTCCAAAGACGGTTAGAGACGTAGAATATTTTTTCGGCTTTGCTAACTTCTATCTGATCTTCATCAAGAATTATTCTCAAGTTGCTGCTCCACTCACTTGATTAACATGTAAGGATAAGTTGGATTGGGGACCTCTAGCAGAAAAAGCATTTCAAAATCTTAAAACGGCATTTACTATGGCTCCAATCTTGGTACATCCAAACTTTGCAAAGGCTTTTTATTTGGAAACCGATGCTTCGGATTTTGCTTTAGGAGCCATACTTTCAATGATGGACATCGACAATAAGCTTCATCCGGTTGCATTCTACTCACGAAAGTTTTCTGCGGCTGAGATCAACTACGAGATTCATGATAAGGAACTCCTTGCTATAGTAGATTCTTTCTAAGAGTGGCGTCACTTCCTCGAACGAGCTGCGCATCCTATGACCGTTGTCATGGCAAAAGTCCGCTTCAGGTAGACGCAAGGTCCCTCTTTACAATCAAGTTGGATCCAATATGCACAAACTTTCTAAAAATTTTCTTTTATAGTCACAAAACCATGCGTATAATAAATCAACAAACTAGAAGCTTGAAAATTTATAAATCAAAATCCAGTCATTTATATAAGTTCAAATTTTGGAAGCATAGAGTTCACTTCTTTAGTCATCTTCACAAAAATTCTCAATTGTGAATTCATTACCGATCACCAGATATCATCAAAATATTAGCAAATAATTATATAAGTAAAAACCAAATCAGAAACTTGAAAATTCATAATTTAAGATCCAACTGTTCAAATAAGTTCAAAATTTGGTAAAACATATCCCATACCTTTGATCTTTGTCACATACATTTTGAGTCGTGAATTCATTGTTCATCATTAGATATCACCAAATCCTTGGCAGATACTTTTAGAAGTCAAATCTCAATTTGAAACTTGAAAATTCATAATTTAAGATCCAATTGTTCAAATAAGTCCAAAATTTGGGAAAAAATAACTCATACCTTTGATCTTCATTACATAAATTTTGAGCTATGAATTCATTGCTGATAGTTAGATATCACCAAATCCTTGGCAGGTACTTTTAAAAGTCAAAACCCTAGACACCTGAGAACAAATTTGCCATTACTCCCTAATCAAAGTTTCAATTGATATGAGATTTTAGATATAGACTCTTTATAGTATAAGTAATATGTACACAAAAAATGAGCTTCAAATTCTTCTTGAAACTCAAGTTCTAGCTTAAAGCAAATCCTTCTATTTATCATTTCATGTATATAATACAATAAAAAGAGTTATTAATAATTGATATCTTTTATGTAGATGATTTAATTATCTTAATCAATACTTTGAAGATGATAGATTGATTAAAGACAAAGTTAACAAAGGAATATGAGATAAGTGATTTGAAAGAGCTTCACTATTGTTTAAAAGTGGAATTTACAAGAAATCATATTAAAAAGACCATCACAATGAGCCAAAAGAAGTATATTGAAGGAGTATTGAAATGATTCAATATAGAGGATTGTAAGCTTATTGAAATATCTTTGGAGCTAAATTTGAAATTGATGAAGCTCACGATGTCGTGAAGCAAATACATCCATATATAGAAACCTAATTTAACTATCTTTTCTTCAAAATTTTATTAAGTTCTTTCTTTCTTCTTACCAATCTAAGTTTTTATATAGTTTAGGAAAAATTTCTCACTTTCTTTCTTTTTCTTTGGTTAAAATTTTACCTTATCTTTAATCTTAACTTTAACTTTGATTTAGCCTTGAAACTCAATCCTCACTCCTTACAACTTCCTTATTCATAAAAAATATGTTAATTTATTGATACCATGCTCTTGATGATTGCTTGAGTCCATACAAGGATTTCTTCAACTTACAAATAAGATGTTGTTTGCCTTCTTTAATAAATCTTTAAGGTTGATCCATATAGATATCTTCTTCTAACTTTCCATTCAAGAAAGCCATCTTTACATCTTTTTGATGTATTTCTAAATCCAATGCTGTTCCAATTGCCATAATAGTTCTAATAGTGGTGAATTTGGCCATAGGAGTAAATGTCTCATTGAAATCAATACCAGCAACTTATGAATATCTTTTAGGAACTAATCTTATCTTTTATCTTATAATATTATCTATTGCATCCTTCTTGGTTTTAAATACCCACTTACAACCAATAGATGATTGATTTAATAGAAATTGAATCAATTTCCATATTCTATTTTCCATGAGAGATTTGTATTCTTCTTCCATGGCCTTCTCCCACTTCATAGCATCTGTAGACTTTAATGCATCACATAATATCAATGGATCAACAAGAAGTGCAATATTAGCATGTTCTTTACTTACTTGAGGAAAAATGTGATTCTTCCACTTTTCACCAAGTGGTCTTTTTTCTCTCAAAGGACATCTCCTTTCATTTAAAGAAAAAGATTCATCTTATTGCATAACCTTTTTTTTTTCTTAAAACTTATCTTTTTTTCATTCAAAAGTTTGTATTCCTCGTCATCATCATCATCATAATCTTCAACATCTTTATTTCTTTCATTACTAGTTTCATCAATTATAAAAGCCTTCACCTTATCCAACTTCTTAAGTTCTTCTCTTTAATTCATATCTCCACCATTTTTATTATCTTTGTTTTCTTCTTTCTTATCTAAATTTAAAGATATATCTATAAATATACCATTATTCCTACTTGGACACATTTTCAAGTACTTAAAAATACTCTTATACTCCAAAAATTTAATATTATAACTTTTGATGATCTTTTTGGTATCTAAACACATTAGCCTATATGCCTTGATATCTTTATAATATTCCAAGAATATACACTTTGTACCTTTTACATCAAGTTTGAACCTCATATAATTTGGTGTATATATATATATATATATATATATATATATACTCAAAGGTCCTCATATGTGAAATGCAAGGTTGTCTTTCACTCCAAGTTTCTTATGGCATCATTGATATAAGAGCATTTGCTGGACATTTATTCATTGTGTATACTACATTCACCACAACTTCCATCCAAAATTCATAATTAAGGTTTTGAGCATGAAGCATGCTTCTTCTCATTTCTACAATGGTTCTATTTGCTCTTTTAGCAACATTATTTTATTGTGGAGTATATAGAGTTGTCGTTTATCTAACAATTCCTTTATTCTTCAAATAAACATCAAATTGCTTAGACATGTACTCACTTCCATTGTCCGTATACAATACCTTGATCTTGCACTCACTTTATTTTTTAACAAGTGCTTTAGATTCTTTAAACTTTCAAAAGCACTTATTTTTTATTTTAAGAATATAAATCCAAATCTTTCTTAAGAAATCATCAATGAAAGTGAGAAAATACCTTATTCCTCTAATACTTGTGGTTTTCATAGGTCCACATATATCAAAATGGACAATCTCCAATAATTTTGTAGCACGTATTGCTACACCATTTGAAAATGAGGCCCTGTATTGTTTATGTTGTATGCATCTTTCATATGCAAGTTGTATTATATTTTGGCTTATTTTTCTAAGATTTAAATCACTTGCTATAGACTTAAGTTCTATCATACTCTTTATATTGAAATAGCCAAGGCAACAATGCTATATATTCAACTTATCTTGATTTGATGTAAACTCAGCAAATGTAGCTACCTCTATTCTATTGACCTTCTTACAATTGAGGTAGTACAAGTTTTCCTCTTTAGAGCCCTTAGCAACTATGTTTCTATTCAATATTCTTACAAAACATCTATTCATATTGAATTGAACTATAAAACCTTCTATTATAAGTTTACTCATTGAAAGTAGGTTTTGCTTCATCTTGGACATATGGAGGACGTCTTTGAATCTGATCCTATTGATTTGTCTATTTACAAATATCTCTACCATAATAGAATCAATTCCAATGGCTTTACATATGCTATTATCTACCAAGATCATACTTGATGTTGGAATAGCCTCATAAGTATCAAATGAACATAAGATATCATATACTTGGAACAATCTAAGTCTACAATCCATCTTGCTATAGCAGCCATAGAGGTTCTATTTGTTGCCATGAATGCATAATCTTGTCCCCTAAACTCATGTTGCATATTATTTGTATTCTCTTTCTTCACCTTTTTGTCTTTATAATAATTTTGAATAAAATGTCCTATATTGCCACAAATGAACCAAGTTTTGATATTATCTCATTGGTTTGAATAGTTGTTTTTATCTTGACGTGAATAGAATGCTGAATCTTCACCTTGAGGCTTTTTTTCTTTCTTCTTGGTCACTTCATGAGCAAGTCTTATTGTGATATAGTCTATGGTAAGTTCCTTTAGCTTCATGGACTCCAAAATCACAATAAAATAATTATAGGATTTCGACAAATTCATGAATAGAATCATAATAACATCTGCCTCTTTTAAGGCCTTATCTACAATTGCAAGTTGATTTGTAAGTGCCTGCACTTTGTTAATATGTGCCATAAAGTCTTCACCTTCTTCCATCTTGCAAGTGAAGAATTTTATCTTTGTGTAGATGATATTAAATAAATTTTTACTCTCATAGATGTTACAAAGAATCTTCCATATTTTTGTTGGTTTTTTACAAGAAATAATGTGGGAAAAGTTGGCTTCATCAATATTGATTGCAATCAATCTAAAAGCCTTCTTTTCATGACATTTAAATTCCTTCTTTTCCTTCATATCAGTATGTATGCTTGGAGGCTCTTCACTTTCATTTGTAATATTCCAAAGATCAAAAGAAATCAACAAAAATTACATTTCTACCTTCTAATGGTAGAAATTTTCACCTCTAAACTTTTCAATTGCTTTCAAGCCTTCATCTTCACTTGAAGCCATATCTAAAGAAAAAAAGTATCAAAAAAGATCAAGAGAAGTAGTCTTAAAGCTCTCAAAATTAGCAAGAAGGTGTTATTGCCTTACAAACTCAAAATGCCCTCTTTATAAATAAACTAGTGTTTTCACTCTCAAAACACTGTCAACTTTACTTTCAAAACTTTTTACAAGTCCTATGAACTATATAAACATCTTAAACTAGATTTAACATATAAAACTATAAAGTTAGTCCACCAAAGATCTAACTCAATAAAAAAATATAAGACTAATATTCTATAATATTACTTTAGGATATAAACAAAATTCCAAATTCAAAATGCACTTAACAAGAGCAAAACAAGATCTAGATGTAGATCTGAATCTCAAAGTTAGAAATTTTTAAACATCAACATCAGTAATAACAACATGATTTATTCTACACAATTACAAAGACTTTATAAAACTTCAAAACTCATAAATAAAGATGAGTGGGTCTATAATCTATTGAAGATAGAAAAATTAGAAGCCGCAATACTTAGCATCAAGAAAGTTATATACAAAGAAAAGTATGGAATAAGATATCTCTTACTTCCAACATCCATTACTTATAAGTGGTAGTTGCTACCCTAATGAAAAATTTCCATCGTTTGACTTTTATATTTATCAAAGGATATACCAAGTATATCTTTTGACATCTTATCTTCTATGAAGATATGCCTTTAGCATATTCAATATATCCATAGAATCCTTTGGCATTTCACCTATCTCAAGTATATCCTATAGCATATACTTCATATTCTTACCTAGTCTTTGGATATTCTCTAAGATATCTTTTATCCTCTTGACATTGTCTCTTGGCCCTTGGCCCTGTCCCTTATTCATAGGATGGCCTTTCTACTTATCAAGAGACAATCATTAGCAACCTATCTAAGATAATATCCTTTATTTCTTAATTTATTTTATTATTATCTATTTATTTTAATATTTTAATGATTCTTATAGATTTTTATATTAATATTTCTTTAAAATTTCTTTATTATTTCTTTATGATTTTTTTTGAAATTTTTAAGGATTTTTTATATTTTTTTAATAATTAATCAAAAATCTAATTGAATTTCTTAAATAGTTGAATATACTTCTTATTCTTTAATTGTAATTTATACATAATTCTATTAGAGGTATTAAAACTTATTATTGTAATTTTTTTTAATCTTCCATAGCTAAATGCCCGATACATTCTCAAGCAAGACTTCACGTAATACAATAATGTGGTTAACTTGTTGGCCAAATTTCTAATCCACTAATCACCTATAAACATGTGTCTATATATATTTTTCAACCTTGATTCTTATATATATCCTTGTCTAGGATGTTTTTTGAATGGCTTCCATCAAACTAAGAAGCTTTTTAAGTAGCTTCTACCAATTTGAAAACTTTTCAAACTCTTTCCACTAATTACAAAGCTTTTCAATTGACTTTCTTTAACTCAAGAACTTTTGAAATATTTTAGAAGGTCTATGAACCTCCAAAGTGTATGTCTTTAATATCACCCCTTTCTCTAGCAACAAATTTCAAGAAGAGCTCATATCTTAGGAGATCTTTTTATATATATAAAAAATCAAGAATATATTGTATCAATGAAGTTATGTATTCTATTCTTGATTCTTGGATAATAGGTTCTATTGGTCTTCAAAAACATTACCTATGACCTTGAGCTAATATCTCCGTTGTTGAAACATTCCATCCAAGGATCCAATCTTCATTGTGGCCTTCAAAACATTTTTCAAATAAAATCTCAAATTTAGAAGGATTCATCTTTCCAACCTCAAGCAATATCACTAAAGCTTGAGCATTAGAATCATGATTGGTATAAATGGCTATTGCTCCTAATGGCTCCAACCATGGTCGTATCTAGCACTGAAATATATTGTCGTCATTTTGCTCAATTGAAGGCTATAAAAATTATACTAATTCATTTAAAATTTGCATAGTAAGTGAATCTTCTAAATCTTATTTTTTTAAATCTCTCAACACTTGAAAATTGGACATGGTGATTGACTTACTTCTACCATTCTATTCTATCTTGGAATAAATGACTATATATTGATGAAAGTTTTAATTTAACTCTCTGTCTTATGAATATTCCTTAGATCTAATCTTCACCAAGAAATTATCATCAAATATATTTGGATTTGTAGAAATAGAGTTGATAAAATTATTATACCTTTTGAGATATATTGGTAAGATTTTTGGCTGATTTTTATGTATGCTCATTGATATCATAGCCATTGTCATGTGGCATAATCTTCTATCTAAAAATATATTGGATACTTGGCTATAGAGAATTTTTCTTACAATTTATTAGGAAGACTCCAATAAATAATTTATCTTTAATAAAAAAGACAAATAACACAAAGATATTACAAAAAAAAAAATTATATTAATAAAATCCTTCTTTTATTCAAATAGATTTGTACAAAAGTTCAAATTTTTAATAAAAACCTTCAATAGCTTGTTCATCTATAAAGATTTATTTCTTTCTAAATTTAAGAATTTAATAATTCTTAATCCAATCATTCATCTTTTATAAAAAAAATTTAAATTATAGATAATAATTTCAAGCTTCACCACAAAAATGAATCGATTGTAGATTCACTTTTAATCATCCAATATCTTAGAAATCCTAGTTGGTACTTAAATCCTAATTCAGAGACACTTAAGCACTATTTTCTTAATATCTCACAAATCCAAAATCCTAATATGAGTCATCAAATTGACTCATTAGTTTTTTTAGGATAAAAGAATGCATTTAGAGTGTCAAAACTACAATTGTAAGCGAAGATGTGTTTAGATGATGTTAAATGAAAGAAAATAATATTAGTGAGAAAGAAATAGGACCTTAGTAAGTCTTGGAGGTAATTATCTCAATTAATTTAGTATTTTTTTTAATTATAATAATTAGGATTTATTTATTGAGACTAATATCTATATTGGCCTTCTATCTTTATTACCACTTATTAAAAATATATAAATGTTATTTAATAGGTAGAAGAAATATGAAAAAGAAATCTCATGGTTTTGTAGTTATTTATGTAGAAAATAAGATTTTTAGTTGATCTAAATTGATTTTATTATTTTAAAAATATTATGGGAATTTTAAAAAAAAATTTAGAATTTTTTAAGAATTTTTAAAACAATTTTGAAGACTTTAGTAAAAATGAGTTTTACCACATTGGGAGCCATTATGAAGAATTGGAGTAAGATTTGAAGGCCATATGAGGTTTTTAGGCTAATTGTTTATTTTTAAACATCATGATAAAGTCAAAATTATAAAAAAATAAATTTTACTAGTAGAAAATAGGAAGACTAGTAGTTAATATAATCCTTGTAGAAAAAGAGGTATACAAGTTCCATATGGATTGTAGCACCTTAGATGTAGGTTGGAGGATAAGACTAAGGCCTTGTAGCCCCTCTAAGACACCTTGTGAGCCTTGATGAGGTTTGAATTCATAATCTCTTAAGCAAGTTATCTTTGAGGTAAGAATTTTTTACTTAATTTCTTTATTATTCATCTTTTATTTTTGGATTATCAAAATTTATTCATAGTAATTCAGATTTATATATTCTTTATACTATTGGAAAGATAAAAATAAATAAATAAATTATCTATTCAAAAATATAACTTTTATTTTTTATTTTTATTTTATATTAGATAAAAATATAATGAACAAACTGTGATATAGTTTTGAATTGTGTACTTGCTTGATATCTGTACTTTTCTTGTTTTTTGGTTGTAATTCTTATTTTACTTGTTATTTGCTTCTTTTACTTCACACCACCAATTACAAACAATTCTTAAGTGAGGCCATTTTGTAACTTGAGTTGAAAGGTGAAAATTTATCCACACCTAATACCACAAAAATTTTGAACATACTCTTGTGACATGAACATATACACTCTTGAAAATTTTGAGCCAAAAACTTATCAAATTGCCTAAGATATAGCTCAAAATATAATCACTAATTAAGTGGGATCACTTACTATCCTTTGATTATAAGTACTAACTTCAGCCATCAATATATCCTTCATTCTAGCTTAGATTTCATCAATTTATATACAAAATTTGTAGATAAAAAAATATTCTTTCTAATATTAGTTACTAATCTTCTATTACTTTCTATATATGTAAGTTATGCTCAAAAGAATAATAGCAGATATAATTTCAATACCTTAACTTTGAGCGCCTATATCTCCTTCATAAAAAGTCCAAATTACATAAATTTTGCATTAAAACCATAGCCAAAAACCTAAACTTAATGACCTTAGCCTTGGATGTTCAAAATCTTCTAAAAAAATAAACCCTAATTTCTAATAAGTCCTTAGGCAACTTCCTTGAAGTCCATTGGATATGACTTTTGGTCAATAGAAATAGAGATTTCTATCATCCATCTCCATTCATCCATATAGATGGCCTAATTATTTCTTTTTATAGTAAAAATTTCTTTTTAATCTTTTTTATAATAAAATTTATATAATATATATTCTAAATATCAAATAAAAAAAAATAAACAAGATTTTAAGAATCACCAATATCTAACAAAGATGGCTCAAGATATATAAAAGTTATTATGAGTATAAAATTAATCTCAAAAGTTACTATTAAAGAAAAAAAAAGATTGTATAAATCTCAATAATAGCCTTTTTAATAGATCTCTTCTAAATTAACATTACAATACAATACAATATTATATTTATAAGGCTTTAAAAGAGAGACATAGAAAACTTGATGTATGTGCATAAAAGATGGTAGTTTCAAGCAATATGCCATTAGATTAATTTTCTTCTAGATAAAAAATGGTCCCAATCTCTAATAGTCCAACTTATTACATGGTCACTTGATTTTGATGTTCTGTCAAAAAAGCCATATTTTATTTTTAATATAAAAAATAAGCAATTGATTTCCAAATTTATTTGCAAATGCCTTATAAGCATCTTGAGATGTTTGCAATTGAAGCTTCAAAGTTGTTTGGTATTGTAATAAATGCTTTGCAAATCTTTCAGCTATTCAATTATTTTTCTTTAACATATTTCATAAATCAAGCTTCAAATCATATCTATAGTTGGAATAAAATAATGTTTATTGAATTGAGACATAAACAATATTATTATATATAAATTCCACTAATAGTAGATATGATCCAATCATCTTATTGATAATTGATGTTACATTGTAAATACTATTCCAAAATTTAGTTAACTCATTTTGTTTGGTTGTCAGTTTGAGGATGGAAAGCCAAAGAAAGTTTAATATCCGCCTTCAATATTTTAGAAAGAAATCTTTAAAATTTAGATATGAATTGGGATCCTTGATTGAATATGATATCATCTGGTAGGCCATGATATCAATATATATTGTCAAAAAAGAGCCTTGTTATTTCTTCATTAGACGTAATCTTCTTACAAAGAATGAAATGAGCCATCTTTGTGAGTCAATCAACTACTACAAAAATATTGTCTAATAAATTGGATGGCAATAGATCTATGATAAAATCCATCAAGATAAAAGACCATGACTATCTTGGAATAGGCAAGGATTGTAAGAATCCATAAAGATGATGTTGAGGATTCTTAAACCTTGAATAGATATTACAAAAGAATACAAAGTCCTTCACAGCCGTCTACATTTGAAGCCACCAAAAATCTCAAGAAACAACTTCCAAGGTCTTATTAGATCTAAAATAAGCCATAATTGGAAAGTCATGACAAGATTGAAGAATGCGCAGTCGTGTAGATCCTTCTGAGGTATACAAACATTCTTCAAAGTATAGAAAGTCTTCTTCAAGCTTAAACTTATCAATATTTTTATTGAGACGATGCTTGATATCAATGGCCAAAGCATCATTAGTGGTTGCAGCACACACCTCATCGAGAAAATTAAAATTAATAGATGCCAATGTAATAGTAGCTCAAAGATGAAATTACTCTAGTTTCAACAAAGTTGCATATTATTGATCAAATATTGCTTCTCCTATCTTTAGTACAAGATATAATCTTCTTGATAAAGTATCAAACAACCCTTGTTGCTTCCTAGGTCAATAAGTAATGACAAAGTTTAATCAAGATAATGATATATTCTATTAAACTTGGTAGTAATTAAGAATCTGAGTTGACATAAAATATTCTAAATTCTTGTAATTTATATATATAGTTATAGGATGTATTATTCTTTTACAAAAATGATGCCATTCTTGAAAAAAATCCACAATAGTAAAAAGCTCTTTATTGTGGATTCCATAATTAATTTCAGTAGAAAAAAAATTTTGAGAATAAAATGTAATATGATGGAATTTATTTTCTATATCTATTTATAAAAATACAGCCTTTAGTACAAAATTTGAAGCATTGGTCTCCACATAAAGTCTGGATGCACCAAGATTGGAGCTATGATAAATACTGTCTTGAGATCTTAGAATGTCTTTTCTGCTTGAGGCCTCTATTCCAACTTATGTTTCATATCAATTGATTAAAAAAGGTGGCAATTTGAGAGTAATTTTTTATAAAGATTTGATAGAAGTTAGCAAATCCAAAAAAATATTATACATCTTTTATAATCTTTGAAATGGCCCATTACATAATCGCCTCCACCTTCTTGGGATCCATCATCAAATCCTCAGTAAATACAATGTATTCTAAAAATTCTATTTTTTATTGATGAAATATATATTTTTCTAAGTTAATATACAAACTTACATCTTATAGCTTTTATAATACAAACTTGACATGTTTCTTATATTCTTCCAAATTTTTTGAATAGATCAAGATATCATCAAGATAGATCACCATAAATTTGTTTAGGTACTCTTAAAAAAATTCATTTATTAAATGTTGAAAGATAGCAGGTGCATTTGTTAGTCTAAAGAATATGACATTATATTTGAAATGTCCATACCTTATCCAAAATATAAACTTTTGTTTGTCTCCTTCTTTGATCTATATCAAGTTATATGCTCCACAAAGATCTATCTTAATATTGATCTTAGCTTGGTCGCGTTGTTCCAAAAGTCCTATAATTAACAATAGTGGATAACAATTCTTCACCATTATCTTATTCAATCTTTGATAATCCATGCACCTACGCAAGGAACTACCATTTTTCTTCACAAAAAATATAGATATATCTGTTAGAGACTTTGAATGTCTAATGAAGTTTTTTGCAAGGTTTTCATTAATATAATTCTTCAATTGTAAAAGCTCATTTTGAAAAAAATTATAAATTGGGCCAAAAAGTGGTTGAGTTCCTTCTTGAAAATCTATAATACAATCGTATGGTCGGTGCTCTGATAATATATTAATATTCTTTTTTAAAAAAATATTTTAAAATTTCTTATATTATTTTAGATTATTTATTGATGATATTATATTTTTTTAATTAGAATTGTATAAATAATAAATAATATATTTTTTTTGGCCAATCTTATAAAAGCCTTTACTCCAACAAATAAAGGTTTATCAACTCGTGACTTTTTATAAAGTTTTCTTGCAAGTATTTCTATTGAAAATGCTATTCTTTGTAACCTCCAATCTATAGATAGATTATATTTTTTTAACTAAGAAAGTCCAAGAATAACAAAATTTAAAGAAGTCTTAATAATATTAAACACAATTTGCTTACTATAATCTTCAAATGATACTTCTATAGGCGTGGTTTCATAAGTGACACTACCAGAGGATAAGGATTGTTCATCTATTACCTCTACATGAATAGATTTAGATTTTTATACTAGAAAAATTTTATGAAGTTTAATAAACGTTTCATCTACAAAACAAGTAGATGCCCTTGAATCCAATAAGGTGATTGTTTGAAGCTTCAAAGGGCCAAAATACAAAAGAATTATAAAACAACAAGCAAGTTGAGCAAAAAAATAGGAACCTAAATAGTTTTATAATATTGAATTGTCAAGTCGCACAATCCTTATTCTAGCTGAATATCTTTATTTTTTTGAACAATTGCACTCCTGATTTTAATAATGTATTGATTTTATTTCTTTGGATAAATGCCAATCTTATGGCCTTTCTTGCCACAATACAAGCATAGACCTTCTATCTGCTGATTCTTTTCTTGTAGATTAAGAAATTTAAAATATATTGCATCAAGTTGCATATTTTTTATTTATAAATATAAATTCAGAACACTTATCGATATAGTGAGAATGTGTCAAATTGCGTATTGTCTTGCTGAAGCCTATAAATATTAATCTTGACAATGTTGGAATAATCAATTATCATATTTTACTCCTTAACTAATGGTTTCATTGAGCAATTGTAAATCCAAAAGTGATAATAACAAATCATTTATATCATCTCTTAGTTCTTAATAGAATTGATTCATTAAAGCTTCTTCATCCCAATTGATGTTGCACGCTAGTTGCCTAAAATTGGATATATAAATTGATGCAAAGTGTGCCTCTTGATGCAATGCTTGGATCTTAGTTGTTGTCCAATGAGTCTTGTCATGTTCTCTAAATGCTTCCATAAAAACTTTAAAGTTGATCAAAATTGATGATTTCTTTTTAAATAAGAGAGCAAATAATGATAATGCTTGCCTCGTAAGAAAGGTGCCAACTAATTCAACATGTGATTCTTCTATCGGATAAGTATTAAGTTGTAGAGCCATTATCAATTGAATTTGGTTGAAAAATCCTTAGAACTTTGAATGTGTACTATAATATTTCTCCAAAAGACTAATTTGAAGCTCTTTAAGTTGTTGAATAGATGGATTTTTTTAGCGTAGCATAGATAGTACTACATCTTCAAGTATAGAAGTTGGAGGTGGATGCAATCTAGATTATAGTATTCTAGATGTTGTGTTGTTATGAAGTTTTGCAACAATCTCTTCAATCTCCACAATCCTAGCAAATAACGTAGTAAGATCATTTAAAATAGCATTTAATTTGGATTCAAAAGATTTTGATCATAAAGCTCAAATATTGTGATAAAAAAATATCAATTTAAAAGAGGATAATTTGCAATCTCTAAAACATTGATATACCTTCAAGAAGAGGGATAATCCATTCTCTAACAAGAAGGATGTAACTCTAATATTTAAGATGAGAAAAATCTTGACAAATTATCAAGGACACAAAAATATAGAGCAAGAGACTTGAATTAGAATAAGGTTTTAAGAAAAAACCAACAAGAACTTGAATTAACCAGATGAGTACACAAATAACATTAAGAAAGATGAACTAGAATTTTAAAAGATATATTGTCAAAACTAAAGAACTTTTTAGTCTTAATTTCTATATATATCCTTGTCTAAGATGCTTCTTGAGCAGCTTCCATCAAATTAAAAAGCTTCTCGAGCAACTTCTATCAACTGGGAAGCTTCTCAAATTTCTTCTATCAACTTATAAGCTTCTCAAATACCTTCTATTAACTATAAAGCTTTTCAACCAACTTTTGTTGATTCAAAAATCTTTAAAATATTCTAGAAGGTTTTATAAAACCTCCAAAGTGTATGTCTTTAATAGAACCTAGTTTGACAAGGGTAATAAAAAAAATCAATAAAATAATTTCATAAAAAATTAGAGGCTGAATTGTATGTTCAAATCCTTGCTAGTATTTTTATCTCTCTACTCAAATCACTTTGTTGTTTTCTTCCTATCAACATTAATAAATTAATTTAAGATAGCATAGGACCACTTTGCTATTGATGAGCCAATTTAAGGGCATTTGAATTAATGAATCTAAAACAAGCCAATATACTCAAATACACTTATTGGCTAGGATTTTTTTACCAGATTTTTATTTCCCAACCAATTTACAATGAGTCTGTAAAAAACAACAATTGAAGCCACATTAATATTAGATGTAATATGATAGATTTGTATTGAAATTCCAGATGGATTGACAAAGTGGGATCACATGGAAAACTATGTTGGAGTGTAGATATTATAAATATAGCTAGACAGAAGAAACAATGCACCAAATAAGAATACATGCTAGATTGATATACAAGCATGCTTGCAGTTACAGATCACTCCACAATAGCATTGACCACCAATGTGTAGTTATTCTTGTATGTAATGTGCATATGTGCTTCTTTGATGGCTAAATGGATACTTTTTATTCATAATTCCATCTTGTATGACCTTTTTGGATAGCTAAATGAATGATGTTGCTTCACAATCCCACCTTATATAAGCTTCTTAGATAGCTGAATGTATGATATTATTTTACAATTCTACCTTGTATTGAAAGCAATATATAAGTATTGAAAGCTATCAAATTTATTTTATAAAAAATAGCATACAAGTATTGAAAGCCACATAATTGATCCCAAAAGACAAAGTATCAAAAGCCATAGTTACCAACAAGTCTATTGATAAATACAAGTTAAGTAATTTTGATTTATAAAAATTAAAAAATTTCAACGAAGTTTTTACATTGAAGATATACAGATGAATTTAAAGTTTAGTGAAGAAAAAAGATACAATCAACTAAATTATTATATTATCTATATAGCTATGCAAAGAACTATCTTTGTGAAGCTATAATTTTTTAAAATAAATTTGTACATTGTAATCAATAATCATTTGTTTACAGCTGCTACATTTCTTTTCTCTTAATGACATTTGTTTGTTAATTTTAAAGACAAATGGATCCCTTTGGATTGACCTAGAGCTCCTATATAGCTTTCTTATTACCTTTGGCTATCTTTTATTAAATACTACTATTAGAAGGTCCTAATTTAAGACAAAACTTTTATCAATTTTATTTTTTAAAATACTTTAGAATTGAATTCGCACCACAATCTATTAGTGGGATGCCTAGATTTGAATCATAATTTCTAATTATATTACAAGATTGGTTGATGTTTCTTGTACTCTTACTTTAATATGTAAGACAAATATTTCATATAATTGTTAGAGTTTTCAATGCTTATAAAAATAATTCATTATCAATCTTTTTCTAGATTTAATATATTTTTTTATTATATGCTAATAATAAAGCCTAAATATTATTTAGAATATATATGATTATGATTTTTCTTCCATCAATTTAATTCCTAATAAATATTTTGCCTAGTAATATTGTTTAAATATTTTATTCAATGTATAATATAAAATTTTTATATAAATTGATACATAAAGGAAAATTTAATGCTTGATATCAATTTTGAGCTATTCTTGTAAAATTTGTGTAGTAATTTTTAAATATTCAACTTTATAGAGGTGTGTGATTCTCTCATACATTGTCAATATCTCTCCAATGGATGTCTACAATATCCTTTGAGGCAATTATAGGCTCTTTTTACGTGAGAGATCACAATATGGTCCATATATTGAAATTAATTAGTCTAAATTATAACAAATTTTTCTTTAAATGGAATCAAAGTTGTTTCCAAATACTCAATATCATTTCTTGGTAAGATAGCATTCAATTTCATTGTTGTTTACTTTAAAGTAAAATCTTCTTCTATTATAATAAAATATAAAATTACTCATCTTTTAAAGAAGTCCTTAAATTTCTTACTCGTTTCAAATAATTGCTTGTGTTTGGTTGTGATATTCTTATTGATATGCCAAAGGCATAATATTATATTTGAAGTATCCATATCTTATACAAAAAATAATCTTCCATTCATCCTCTTCTTTAATATATATTAGATTATAAGCTTTGTAGAGATCTATTTTGATATAAATCTTAGCTTGATTCAATTGATCAAAGAGTCCAAATATCAATGGCAAAGGATAATAATTTTTTATTATTACTTTATTGAAGCCACAATAATTCATGCACATCTACAAAGATCCATCTTTTTTCTTCACAAAGAATATAAATGTATCAATTACAGATTTTGAATCTCAAATAAAATTTCTTGTTAAATTCTTGTCAATATACTTTCTTAATGTTATAAGCTTGTTTTATAATAAGTTATAAATTTGATCAAAATTTGGTTGTGGATCATCTTGAAGATCAATAGTATAATTATATGGATAATATTTTGTTAAGGTCTTTGCATTTTTCTTTCCAAATACATCTTGAAAATCTTTGTATTTTTTTAGAAGGATTATTGGAATACTTTTTGCTTCAGATGTTGGAATTGTATAAACAACAAAAAAAATATCTTTCTTGGTTGCTCTCATAAAAGCTCTAGCTCCAATAAATAGAAGCTTTATGATTTTAGATTTATAAGGTATATAGTTTTTTTTGTCAAGTTTATTAATAATAAATCATAATATTCCAAAGAATTTTATTTTATAGGATATCCAATCTATACATAGATTATATCTTTAAAGTCAAAAAAATCTTAAAATAATAGGATGAAATGAAGTCCTAATGATATTAAATATGATTTGACTATTATAATTCTCTGATGTTATTTCTAATAGGACAATTTTATGAGTAACATCTCTAAAATATAAAGATCAATTATCTATAACCTTTGCATGAATGGCCTTGGATTTCTTGACTATAGAAATTTAATTGATTTTTAAAAAATTTAAATCAATAAAGTAAGTAGAAGTTCTTGAATCTACTAAAGCAAGATTTTGAATTTTTAAATATCTAAACATATTGGTATGGTAAAGCAACAAGAAGAATTAGATGATAATATAAAATATTTTTTGATTTGTGGAATAAAAAAATTTAGCTGTATGGTTCTTATTGTGATTGAATGCCTTTGTTTTCCTACAAAGTATTTGGTGATGTGGCTGCACTTTTGATTCAATATGTATGTTGGTGCTTTTTGTGGCAATTATTAGCCTTGTAGCCAAGTTTTCTACAATTCAAATATAAGTTGTATTCTTTTTGATGCTTTTTCTTTTGCTCAGAAGGAATTTAAAGCAAATTGCATTAATTTACATATCTTCTATTTTTAAATATTTACTAAGATCAAAAGATATAAAAGATGTCAAATAATTGGTGTAAAGTTATGGTACAAGTAGTGGACATTTTTCTTATTGATGTTGAAATAGCCAATTATTTTATTTCACTGCTTAATTGATGGTTTCATTAAGTATTTGAAGATCAAATATAGACAATAATAGATCATTTATATATCTTATAATCTTCAATAAAACTAACTTATCAATGTGTTTTCATTCTAATTGATATCACATGCTAATTGCCAAAATTTCGAAGCATAAATAGATAAAGAATAGGTTTCCTATCAAAAGACTCGGATTTTAATTGTACAACTAAAACAAAGATTGACCTCAGAGCAAGGTTCCAATCAAACCAACATGACACACTTTTGTGGAATATTGTTGAAGTTAGAATAAAGTAATAAGTTGTACTTGATTTACAAAGCCATGAAGCTTTAAACAAGTTCCATCAAACTTTTTTAGGAGGCTAATTTTTTGTTCTTTTGCTGTTGATATTGAATTGTTATCTCAGATATATACATCTTTTAATAAAGTAGACCTTGGTGATGGAATTCGTAGGATGACTTGTTATAATGGCTAAAATGGTTCTATTCTTTGACCATTATATATGGTCATATAAAATTTTTTATTTTATTTTAATAAGATCTTTATCTTAATTCTCAATACTTCAAGAATATTTATAATTGAATCTAATTTGGCTTTTTTTAAATCTGCCATATTGAATCTTTTATTTCTTATTATAAAAATAAAATAAAATAAAATAGATATAAAAAAATCAAAAATAATATTAATATAGAAGAAAGTAATCCGCAACATCTAGTACATTATAATATTTCTAAGAAGAAGGATAATCTGCTTTCTATTTAAAAAGATTGAGCTTTAATATTGTGCTATGTTAGTCTCAACAAATTATTATGGACATACCACTCAAATAGAATAAGATTCCAAAAGTTCAAAGAACTGAAATAAAAGAAATTTATTTTATGTTACAAGCAAGAAGCTACAATAAGGCATAAGAATAAGACCATAAGGTCCAAGCTGAGCAATAAGAATTATATTCTTGAGATTGAAGATCCCCTCATCCTTAATTCCTATATATACTAAGTATTAGAAAGCTCCTTAAAAAAAATTTGATGTTTGGAGGTGAAGTATGCCTAAAATCCTTCTATAATCATCTAAGATTTCTTAGAATCTTCTAAAATCTTCTAAAATCTTCTTAGAACCTATTAGAATCTTCTTGAAATCATCAAAAATATTCTAAAACCTTCTAAGATCAAGTAGAATCTTCTAGGACCAAATAAAAGCTTCTAGAATCTTTTAAGATTAAATAAAATCTTCTAAAATCTTTTAGAATCTTCTTCCATTGTATGTCTTTGATAATAAAAAATATGATTCTTATAATCTACTTTATAATAATAAATGCATCTATCATTTTTTAATATATTCAAAAGTACCTCAATTGATTTTCTTCCTACAAATTTCTCACGATGTGATTTGGCTATAATATTGGCAATATTTCCTACAATTACCTTTATTATTGATTTATTTTAAGTCACTAGTATGAAAATCTTTTTTGGTGAATATAACAAGGAATAGACATCTAATGTGCTTTATAGTTATATTCTTTGTGATTCTACCACACTTTGGTTACTTCAATCAACTTTTATATTCTCAACTCTTGTCACATTTGATCTTTGTTTTTGAGCTATAACTATTAGAGGCTAGAGACATAGCATATCCCTTATTTAATACAAATTTGACTACATCCTTAAGAATCTCCTCCCTAGGCATTTATATATTAGGATATCTTTAGATTTCTTAAAATAATGTAAAACTTCAAGAACATCAAAAAAATTTACAGCATTGTTTAAAAGTGGCTGATGTAAGCTTTGATAAGTACCAATTGCATCCAAAATACTAATTGATGTAGTACATTTTGGTACAAGTATATAGTAGAGAACCATGATCTAATTTCTATCCAACACACACGCCATTATAAGGACATGTTTGTCACTAAAACCAAAAATCTTTGCTATATTATAAGCAAAAAATCTACACAAAATATGAATTGGTATAAAAATTAATATTTATATAATTTTAACCAAGTAGTCAAAGAGGTTCCATGAGGACAAAAATCATGTGCAAGGAGCTTTCTTGTAAGAAAGCATCGGTTGAGAAGCATTGGTGGTCGATGCCGCTACATGGCAATCTGCAATAGTGAGCATGCTGGTGCACAAATCTAGCATGTGCTCTCACTTGGTGTATAGCTTCCTCTGTGCAACTGCGCTCACAAAGTCTACACTCCAATTCAGTCTGCCACGTGATCTCGCTTTGTTGATCTCTTCAAAATCCCAATACAAATCTACTGCATTACATCTAATATTAATGTGGCTTCAATTGCTGTTTTTTTGTAGACTCACCATAAGTTGGTTGGGATACAAAAACTTGGTTGAAAATCACACCCAACTAGCGTGGTCAAGCACAGTGGCTCACTCAAGGTTCATTAATTTGGACAGCCTCAAATCGGCTCATCAACAGCAAAGTGGTCTCATGGAGCCTCGAATTGGCTCATTAGTGCATGCAAGGAGAGAACAACAAAGTGATTTGGTCTCATGTTGCCTTAAATTGACTCATCAACACTAGCAAGGAGAGAATGGCAAAGGCAAGTAGAGAACGACAAAATGATTTGGGCAGAGAGATAAGAACATTGACAAGGATTTGGACATGTAGTTCTGCCTCCAATTTTTCATGAAATCATTTTATTGGTTTTTTCCATTCTCCTCGTCAGACTAGGTTCATTGGAGTAAGGTGCAAGTGTGGAGAGCGTAAAGGGAGCAGCAGTGAGAACCCCAATGAGATCATTGATGTCATTCCGGGGTACCAAAACATTCAAAGGGGGTATTGATATATGCGTATCATTTTTAAAATATTGAATCTTTAATTAAATATATATTTAATATTTCTAAAATAAATTAAAATCATTTCTAAAACAAGTCGGATAGATTTTTATTGATTAATGTATCCAAATATTGATTCAAATAGCTAGTAGTATATCCTTTTTGTATTAAAAGAGTTTGTAAAGCAGAATACTATCTTGATTTTTAAAAGAATTATACTAATTGCAACAAATGCTATTATATATTAATTTGTATGGTTTTTAATATGGACAAAGCAAATGTTATAACAAAAATAAAAGATGAATATTTAATTAAAAAATCTAATAGATATTCTACAAACATTGATCTAGATCTATTAGTTAAAAATTATTTACAATTTAAAAATCTAAAATTATTAAAGAATATAGATAACATAAAATAAAAAAAATAAAAATAACATAGTTTCCAAATCTAACAATTTATATATTGTTGCATTAGCAACAAACAAATATAACAATTCTATATAATATGCTGATTATGATGTAACATAATATATTTATTAAATATATATATACTAAGATTAATAAAAATAATAATTTTTATATTTTAGTGATGATTCTACTTTCTATCCAAGTAAAAGAATTATTTTTGTAAATATTAAAATATTATATAAATTTATTTTTAATTTTTAAAATTATATAATAGCTCTATAAAAACCAATTTTAAAAATAAGGCACTTTTTGAACTTGATATGCCTATTAACCTAATTTGTGTTATTTTAAATATTTCAAATGTAGAAACATTTAAGATGTTGATACATCAATTTAATCTTTGTAGAATTAAATAATATAAATAAATTCTACAAACTCTTTAATACAAACCAAAAAAATCAATACTCTCATGAGCTATAATTTTGAACTACTATTATCAATATGGATATCTTATCTAAATATAAACATATAGATTACTATTGTCTTAAATTCTTTAAGACTTCTTATACAAGTCTAAGCTCCAACTCCTAGTATTGGACAAGCTATGGTTTCACCTTCTAAAATTTTAGTACAAAACATTATTCTTCCAATCAATCCCATTAATGCTCCATCATCTCAACATCACAAAGTTATTAAATTCTTCTCTCAGCTATCTTTAAATATAATAATTTCTTATCCTTGGCTAAAAATGATGTCACTTTTACATAATAAAAACAGTTTTTTTTCTTTGTTACAATCTAAAATGGTAATCAAAGTTACTTAAATCATCGCAAGCTAAAATAAATGAATCAAATTAAAACTTTAAATTAATCTATTAAAATTATATGTATATTTTTTTTACTTTAGCCAAAAAAAAGAACTTAGAAATTTTTAAATAAATATAAAAAGATATTTTTAGATAGTTTTATTATATTAGATATAATATATGGTATTAATATCTTTATAAGTATTTGTTATTATAATACCATAAAAAAATTAGATTGTGATGGAAATATTTATATAAGAAATAAAGTAATAATGATTTTACAATTTTTATTATGTATGTTGATGATTATATCTTCATTAGTATATTAAACATCTATTACAAAAAAATCCAAGATACTTTGATGTTGATTGTATTGGATTGGATATAATGACACTCAATGTTCTACTTTTGATTGTTTTTTTTCTTCTAGCTAGAACAGTCATTTCTGAAGACAACAAAAAACTAAAATAAATATCAAAATTCTCCAAAAAATCCTAAAGAGATTTTTCTTTGTCAAGGCAACAAAAGCAGTGGTATGGCTTACAAAAGCACTAATATGTTTACCAAAGGGACACATTCTTTTGACACATATATTTTTATGTATAAGAAAATATATGTATATATATACAAAACTCATGAGATCAAATATGTAGGATAAAAAATCATTTGTCATATAATTGAAAACTAAATGCAAATGACTGCATACAATACAATCCCGTGAAGTATGAAAGATTTCGAGGTTTGATAACACATGGGTAATGGAACAGCCCCCAAAGCAATTTCGAAAGAAACATCGTTTATTTCTCAATTGATAAACTCATCAAAATACAAAATACAAAATACAAAATTGCCCTAAAATAGTCGACTCCTGTCCCACTTCTGGACGAGCCTTCAACTATGTCGAGAATCGAAAGTTTTGTTTTTTAAAAAATGAGCTAGTTGCATCGTCTTCGCCCCGTTCCACGGACTCATTATCTACAAGCTGTGTGTCTGAAGGTGCATCGCTCACACTAGAGACTCACAGAGAAGTAAGAATGTATATACAAAATAAATTGTTCGAGTGAGGGATTAAACAGAAGAGGAATCAGAATGGGAGAACTTAACAATGAGACAGAGATGATGATGGTGATGTTGCCTCGGCTGCAGCAATTTCTGTAGCATCGTGTTTGCAAATAGGGCAGAGCTTGGAGTGATTGAGTAGCCACTGAGCTCCGCAAGCCTGATGAAAGACATGGAAGCATGGGAGCTGCACTTGCGAGTCGGCGTCCTCGTATTCCTCTTGGCAAATCACACACGCCTCGGAGACTGCTCCTGGTGCTTTCTCGAGCAAGCACACAGGCAAGGCGGCCACAGCTGCAGCGGATGCAACGCAGCGCACGTTCTCCAGCTGCACCAAGCTCTCGTAGGTCAAGTCAACGATGAGCGGTGCGAGGGATCTGTCAGTCCGATGAACGGATCCTGGGTTCTGGTCCGCAAATGAAACAGACAACGCCAGAGCAAGTTCGAGGTCCGCACCAATGTCATCGAACGCTGCGAGATAATCACTGCTTGTTAAGTCGAAGGAATTCTCTCGACGATCTTCGACTGAATTCCGCCGCCTCGCACGGCGTCGTGAGATGGGAGGGCTAGGAGCTGCTACCACACTGAAATCCCCCTCTTCGTCCTGTGCATACCCTCCCCACCTCTGTTGCTCGATTCTTCGCTGCTCGGCTGCTGCTCTTCTCCTTCTCCCTTTCCCAGCGCTCCTGGATTTGTGACCCCCAGCCGCACCCGAAGCAGAGGTGGCGACTACTGAGTTGCTCATTGCGACACTCGAAACAGAAAACTTGTGTTGCAAGGCTCCGGCTACGAAGCCCACAGCCTATGCACAGCCTCTACTTGTGCCCTCTTGTCTGCCACAAAAAACAGCTTCAAAAGCAAACTCTTCTGAACCCGGACACCAGATTCAATCAAGCTTCTCTCACCTTGAGCTTCAAAACTCGCTTGCCACGACCTCGACCACTCCGCCACAGTAACAACAAGGCCAACGGCACCGACACCGTCTCTGATAACAACCCGGCTTTCCAGTGACCGTCAATCACTATGGCGACTCCACCGCAAGCTTTGAAGCTGGGCGCGAACCAACCTTCAAACATGTTCTAATTCATACTGGAAAACGTGTGTTTGTTGGTCTGTGGGTATGAGTGTTCCGCAAGCATGAAAGCCGCTGCTTTCGTGTCATGGCTATATAAGTCAATTAAAACGAATGTGCAGATGCCACGAAGGCATCGAGAGGGGTGTGTCATAGAATCCGACACCACCCAGTTTCAGCGATTGTTCGGAAATTTGCTCGGAAACCACCGATTTCTTGCCTACTAAAAGTCTCGGGGGAAACTAAAAAACTCTGAAGAAATCAAAATGGAGATGCGGGGTATCGATCCCCGTACCTCTCGCATGCTAAGCGAGCGCTCTACCATCTGAGCTACATCCCCTATTGAACATCACTTAAGATGTAGAACTATTATATTTTGTTATGAGAGGAGTAGTGACATTTCGACCGCTTCGAGCTATCCCTGTCGGTGATCTAAGAAACAGAGGGCTAATAAACAAAGCATTTCGCGTGCTTGAAGCACTAGAGCACCAGTTCCTCTTAATTAGAAGCTCTGCTTTACCACTGCTTTGCGGATGAAACCAGCTTCGTTATGAATATTCCCGATCTTGTAAAAAGCACATGGTTAGAGTTGAATGCTCCCCAAATCCAATAAATGGTTCAGAAGTTACGCCGACTTCCGTGCACTATGAGCACGAATGCATTGTAACCACTGTTAGAGCTTGCATAGCTGATTCCTGCATTCTGAATAAGACTTCACGATAAATGGGCCAAATGTTTAGTACCGACACCAAGTGATTCTTATGAGCTCCAAAGCATCATAGCAGAGCGCTGCTTGAATGCTTCACAAAAAGGTTAAAAGCTCCCACTGCTCAAAATTGGTTTGTGAGAGGACGTCTACAACAAAACCTCGTGGCATATCAACACTGAAATGTTGCAAATTGTTCAAAAATGGACCGAGTCCTGATGAAAATTGCAAAAAACATAACATGGTTATCATTTCTCTACTAGGGCTCGTGCTCGGGCTATGCAAGCTTCTGTGACATGGCTACCAGGCAAGAGCAACAAGGGATCGGTTCCAAGTTCTCGTCTGCAGGCAGATTGGAGCGTCTCCCACTGGGTTGCATCTCCGAGATACTTCTCGCTCAAGCTCCAGAGAGTATCGCCCTCCTCAACCCTGCCCCATCTCTCCTTCTGCGTCCACACAGCTTGTCTAGCTTCCGATCCCACTGCTCCCATTCCCTCCTTCTCTGTTCCCGGTTCCATGTAACGGCTTTCTGCCATGTCAGTGTAGTATTATAAAAGAACCCATTTCGCAGCAAAAAGTGCATGTACGAAAAAAAGCCCAGAAAGAAGTAAAGAGACCAAAGATTCAGGCACCTGTTCCAATTATGTACTATCAAGAAACAAGAACTTTCTCTAAGCTCATTAAAGAATGTAAAAGTACAATCACTCGGAGACAAAAGAAATGAGAACTTTCACGAAGGTAATTCTAACGGGAACGAAAATAGTAGCGCCAATTTGCGTTCAAGAAATGGCTGGGCTTCGCAATTGATTCACCAATAATAATAAAAAAATCAAGAAAGCTCTAAACCTCAAAAAAATCTTAGCGATCGTGGACAAACACTTCCGCTCCCTTGACGTGAAGAGAAGCGCAACATCAAAATCGAGGAATTGAAATATCACCTGCAATTTCATTTACAGCCCCTTTCGCATCTCCTGTTGCATTTCGCACTGCCCTGACTGACGAACCAACCACTGGTGGAGCATCCGAATCCTTGCTACCTCGTTGACCCATAGCTCACGCCCCTCTGCGTCTCTGGTCCGATTCTCTTCCCGTCTCTTTCCTGTCCCTAAACCAACGCCCTACTTCCTCTTCCCGGCTACGCCCTCGTTTCACAATCAAGAACACGCCTACAGATAACAACCAATACCCAAGACCACCTCATAAATACCTTCGCACCGGTTCCATAACCTGCAAGAATCTCAAGAAACACCTATACAAAGACCAGAAGAAATGCAACGAGGAAGCGGACACAAGAAAACAGGAGTTGACACCAACTTCGCAGAAACTCTATGTCTGAAAAACAGTTGAAGAAGTCTGCGAAGAATCGCACCAGCTTGAAGAGGATCTCCAGACCTGGAAGAATGTCGCGAGAATGCTGATCGATCCGCCAAAAGGACGTGACAAAGACGAACTGAGACAATGCGGCACTCAAATCAGCGATGACGATGGCTTTTGCAGTGAAGAAAGGGGCGCGCTGGGAAATGGCTTCGCGACGAAGGGCGCGAAGACGATGCAATTGAGAGGAAACAGAGATCACCCAACACCCAGAAACAGGATTCGGACCCAATTTCCCCACGTCGTCGTCGATGGGCCACCCAGCAACGCTCGAGCGATGGGAGGACACAACGACGGAGCGATGACTCTGTTTTTCTGTCCTTATAACCCTAATTTTCCGAAACGGGGCAATTTGTGTAATTAGGGTTTCTCTACTTCACCTTCTAACAAAAAAATTTAATTTTCTTGGTAGAGTATTTTACAGTTGTTTTGGTGGCCAAATAGAATTGTTTGTGCACAAATTTGATGTTGTTTTGAAAATTTTGGTTTATTACATTTGTTTTGATGAATTGATGTTTGTATTTGGTTTATGTGATTATTAGATAATAATAAAATTTAGAATATCAAAACATTGGCATAATTTAACTCCTTTCAAAATCTTCACAAGATTTTTGTAGAATTTGTTAAGTTAAGATGGATTAAATTTTACTTCTTTTTTATTAAGATGTTCAATTCTTTAATTTTGAATTGTTGTTTATTGATTATTTGTGTAGAAAATGTAATTTAAATTTAAAAACATCTCACATAAGATAATCTCCTTTACTAAAGTAAAAAGTGTATGTTTATATCCAACACAACTTCATGGTACAAAATAGTTTTATATTACATGGAGGTGAGAGTTATTTGTCACAATATATTTTTACGGAGAGGTTAAGGAGGTTCAATAATAATTCACTAACAATTCAATAATTGTTGCAATACTCTATGAAAGTTGCAAGCCCAATCCATGTAGTTAAACCTTGACACCTTGTACACACTAAGTGTAGAAGAATTTGAGCTCATCACCCACCCACCAAAATTCCCTCTCACATGCATTGCATTATGTAGAATTGAAGCAACATCCACACACTATGACATTACAATGGTGACCTTTGTTATGCCCTAACATCTTGTCTTTTTTAGGATTGCCTAAAATTGGCACCGGTACCATTGTTCTACTAAACTCCTATTCTTGCTAATGCTACAGTAGCAACATGGTATGTTGAAATGTTGACCAAAATGTAAAAAATTCTTTGGAAATAAATGGATTTTAACAGTTGTGTTGGATTTAATTTATTTACTATATGACAATTAAGGAATTACAAAATATTTGTTGGTGAGTACAAATATTGAGGACAATGACCAACAAAGTAGTAACAAAACCTTCAAATAAATTTAAAAATTAAAAATATAGAAAATAGAAAATTTGATAATTCTTGGGCTTTATTAAACTAAATGTTTTGTTTGTAAGGCTGCAATCTCATGTTAATCATCTCTTATCATAACAAACCGGATGTATCAATATTTTTTCATTAACTGTGCATTGTCTTAGATTAATGTTACTAAAATCCAATTTTGAATAATACCAATCTTATTTCTTACAAAATTTGGAATCATATGTTTCAGATATGATATAGTTTAAGATTCTACTAAACACAGACATGTTTAAATTTGTACTATAAACTTTGTTTTTGTTTACAACTTTTTATTTTATCACTTTACATTTAAAATGAAATAGGATTTATATATCACTATAAAGAAATCATTTTTCAAATATTAAGTATGTTAAATACTAAATATTGAGTATACTTTTCTAAATAGTGAGTACATTTTTGTAAATATTGAATCAAGCATTTGATCGTGGTATAAAATGTGGTAGTGTTTCTCACCTAAATTTTGAGTCACACAATACATTCCACTGTTTAATGTGATATATGCTATTATGTAGTTATTCTAGATTTATTGAATTTATAACTCAATTTTATTTATTGAAACTACCAATGCATTTAAAGGACAATTCAAAGAAACAACTACTTCTTTTCTTTTTTGTTTATTTGTTGTTTGTTGTGAGAGGATTATGATTACATGACAAAAGTCAAACCACAACATAAATAGAATGGTCATATATATATATAACATGTATGTTTTTTTTACCTTGAATTAAAAATTTTAATTATTGGTTCCAATTTGCAATAGTTCTTTTCCAAAACTACAATATCTAAATATATAAAAGCTATGTTTTTTAAGTATATCCAAAAACTGCTTTTGAAGCCAAAAGTTTTGTTCATCTATCAAACACAGAAAATATATTTTCCATTTGTATTACTTTTTGAGCAGCATGCTTTGAAACAAATTATTAAATAATTCTCATGTAAATTGAAGGTTTCACAAACATTTCCAGATTTTAAAATTAAAATTAGAATGAGAAATAATGATTGTTTTCAGTTAAACCAATTCGTGATGTATCAAAGAAAATCAAAGAAAATCTGGTAACTTTGCTTAAATACATAGATAGGATTTCATTCAATTTTTTTTTCTTTTCAAGTTACACCTAAAAAATTTAAAGGAATGAAGAAATCATATGCACAAGTGTCAAAGATTCATTGATTTGTTTAAATTTAAAAAAAATTCCCTTCAAAAAAACTGATATTTTTATTTCATGCTTTTTTTATAAAATAATTCACACAGATTTATTCATCAATTTTGGTTTTTATAAAACATCCTTACATTTAATTAACTGTAACAACTTTACAGTGGTTGTTAATGTTTTTAAGCAATTGCACCAACTACTTCAGAATATTCAAATACTCTTGTATTCTATTAAAGTCCTACAAACCTTAAGTTCATGTGTTTTCATTTGTTGCCAACATAGGCACATATCATTTTTATTTTATTTTTTGTTTCATTTTTGCTTGAAATATATATATATATATATATATATATATATACATATACATATTATTAGATGCCAATTTTATTCAACTCCAATAACTAAATAAATAAATAATATATACATAGAAGTACACACATACAGAAACAAGCACACATCAACAACAACAACAACAACAATCAACAGGTGCGAAGCCAAAAGTAGAATCAAAGAAAAGCGAAGAAAAAGAAAAAGCGACGAAACACACATATACGTTCAAAATAAAAGTAAAGGTAAAGTACAGGAAAAGTGCGCGTATGTTTAAAGTAAAAGTTAGAAAGCGATGGGCGGAAAGGACCACATTTAGGCGGGCGGAGTTCTCGGCAAGGTTTAGGCGGCAACGCCGGGCTTGGGGTTTAGGGTTTCGGCGATGCAGGGCATTTATCACCTCCACCATCACTAATTAGCCGCATGCGACGCTCCTGCATCTTGCTTCAAACCCAACTCAATCGGTAATCCATTTCTTCTTCAGGTAGTGAAATTGCTCAGCAGCCTCGGATCTGACGCACACTGGGTACTTCCGACTCGCATTTACGCTGAAGGCGTCGACCACTGCAGCACTCTTTTTGTACCGATTTGTGTTTCCTCTGCACTCCCACCACGTTTTCACAATCCACAGGCTTTTGAAGGGCTTGGCTTTCCCTCTAATCACCGGATCTCGAATTGGGTCTCTTTGGTTGCTAGCGAAGACAACGATTTTCCTCATGATTTGGCTTCCGAGCTGGTTTTCTGGATGGAGAGGATCAGGCTAGGCGCGAACAACTGGAACATACTAGAGTGTCAGCGTTTCTCGAAACTCATTGTGCGTTGGTCAAGTGCTACCGGTTCGAAGCTGTCAGCGGATTTGCTGGGCTGGTTTTGGGTGATTCGTTTACTTGCCACCTGTTGTGTGTCTATGCTGCCACCTCCCACGAGAACTATTTGAATATACTAGCAGATTTTTTTTACAGATTTTGTCTAGTGCTCAGCGATGACACAACTGTCTATACGGATGCACGCTAACATTACATAGATTGTGCCTATGGCAGAGAAGGCGATGTCATACTCGGCTGTTTAGCTGTTGGCACATGCTTTCTGAACATTCTCTGAGACTACACAAACTACGACTTCGCACTGAACTCAATATTAGAAAGGCACGATCGGACCGAATCTCGAGTATGTCAGGCAATGAATCCCCGAAGTGACGTACGAATCATATTTTGGTGTGCAAATAATGGTCACTTAAATTGTGATTAGCAGATCAGAGACGTTGACGACCTAATTTACCACAAGGCTTCGCGCTAGAGATGAAAGACTGAGGAGCTTGAGGGAATATAACAGTGTTTTTATATCAGAACACGAAAGGAGAGAGAGAGATTTACCCGCACAGCTTTCTAGGTTCGGGTCCGAAGTTCAGGTTGCCCACCTCGCGCTGAATGATCAAAGGACACTCTCCGAACACAATGTATGAACCAAATTTTCACAAAAACCTGTCCCTGATTTATATACTAAACTACATGCTTTCTCATGATACGTGATCTGCCGAGGTGGATGGGTCACACACCCAACTTACAAAACGTCTTCGACATTGAGACGGCATTTTACGTTTTGCCAGTCTGCATATGTCATTAGGCAGCCTGCTGTCAGGCTAAAAGGAGTGTTGTGGTTTCCACTCCTGATAAGTTCTGTGGATTACTAATCCAAAGGATTCTGAGGCTGAAACTGCAGCAAAATAAGAATCCTGCAATCAAGGATGTGCAACTCGTTTCCCAGTATAGTACACGTTACGAGCATTGGGATTGCGGGTACAAACTGGTAGGGTTACTATCGCAACTTGAGTATTGAATTGCTGATGCACCACCCTCATTCCTTTTCCAATACAGTTACAGAGGCCGGTTGAGATTGATTGTCGATCCATCAACAGACTTTACATGGACTTCTTGGGCAGGAAGGTGATACTCGATGCCAAGCTCTTCAAAGCCTTTCTTCATCTCCAAGATAATCTCCGACCTTCGGGCCGTCTTCTCTCCAAAGTTGTGAAAGTTCATTGTGTGCGTGAGCCCCAAAACAAGTTCCAATCTTCCGTGCTCAGGTGAACAGTCCATACAATTAAGAGTGAAAGTTTCTTTCCAGTGCTGAGGCTTGCTGGTGATATATCTGGAGAAAAAACAAAACAAAAATCCAATTAAAAAAACTCCACTCGATCAATTTCTGGAACGGCCAAAAGGATGATGCTTTCTGCATTAAATCCAAGATTATATACTGGGATCATGACGATTAGAAAACAATAGAGGCAAGCTGGTTATACGCAGTCACAGATCAACGACTGCTGCAGCTGGAATGAACTGAACAAATAGAGATTGAAATACACCTGCCGATAAACTCTCTGAGCCGTCCAATCTTCTCTGCGGGGGTGGCCGAAGAAATGAAGAACTTAAACATATCACCCATATCTGGACTTCGGTAGTAGTTTGAGATAGGCTTGGTTGCAAGCACCGAATTAGGGTACCACACCTTCGCATTGAAATCTCCCAAAAACACCGTCGTCAGAATGTTCATCTCTTCAACCACATACTGCAACAACATTGCAACGCTTAATAGTCAGCTACTGGCCATGGTTTAGCAGACCGTAGAGCCCTCCTCCACTGATTGTAACCTAAGAAAGTCACCATAAAGAATACGATGGAATATCTTAGATTAGAATAATTTAATCGCACATTTAGTTCTTGTCAAGCATTGCGCACGAAGTTTTGTAGAACTGAGTGTGTCAACGTACCATGACTCCATCGATGAGGCAGCGGTCTCCAACATCGAATGGGTGATACACGAAAACGAAGACGATGGCTTCGAACACAGTCTTCAATGTGTTTCCAAAGATGAAAACCATAAGTACCAACTGAGACGAGACGAATAGCAGAAGTTGTGTGGTAGCGATGTCCAAGATAAGAAGCCAGATGACGACCACTATTATGGACAGGATAACATCGATCATGCGGTGGAGCTTGCTAACGGCACTCTTGGTATCACTGAGTGATAGAGCAAGTGCGCGCCTCTCCTGGTACACATTCACCTGCGAGCACCACAGACGAGGTTTGAATTGAATTCTGGAGGCAAATTCCACAGCAATGAGATGCCAATCTGTACAAAAAGGTGCGAAATGTTGATTATGCCTGGAAGTTAGAAATGAAAATTAGAAAGCTGCCGCTCAAATTATGTCTTATCAACGTCACATTGTTGGGAAATGTTTGGCAGATAGGACAAACATACCACCCAGCTCTTAAGAGCCATCTTTGTAATTTTCCCCGTCTCCATGGCTTCATCAAAAAGAGCTAGCGCTCGTATGGCGTCTTCTTCTGGCATGAACCGCATCAGATCTTCCTCGGTAATATAGCTGCAGTCCACAACATCATTGTACAACACTGTCAGTGCAACGTAACGAAAAGCGAGGGCAAAGGGCATTGCACTGCAGATGATCAACTGCTAAATGATTTAGCTGATGGATTCCCTTCATAATGTGTTGAGGTCGACAAATACACGACTGACACAAAAAGCGAGGCAGTACATTAGGGTTAGCATAAAAAAGCACAAAAGACGGCATAAATTTCTTACGAAACGCCAGGTTTTGCAACATTGTTGAAAACTTCCTTGGCAACAGCTTTAGCCTGCCACTCACTCCTGATCTCAGTGTCCATTTCTTCATCAGCATTGCCATCAAGTCCTTGGCCAAAAGTGGCGACGCCCTGAAACCTGACCAAATTAACGAGGCGCTTCATGTTGAAAGCTGACACATTCTGCCGATTGAGCTTGTGCAGGTGTTGCACAGTAATACCGGATCCTGCCTTGACCTCCCCTGAGACGACAGTAGTCTTACTACTACTCAGTTTTTTAGACTTTCGAAGCTCACTGTTCTCTCTAATTCCTGGCAACCCTTCCAAACCCTTGGCCGTTGCGCCAGCTTTTTTCAGCAATGACACTTCCTCCAGCAACTTCTCGTCGTCCTCTTTCATTCTCTCGATCTCGACTACGGGCGGCCCAGAGAGAACCTCTAACACATGCTGATTGAACAGCGAGTCGCGAATCCGCTCGAAGTAAGTTCCGACATGGAAGGACGACGCAAGCAACTTTACTAAGAACACCTTTACGAGGAACAGTACTGCCGCCAGAAGAATGCATTGTAAAACCTTGGTGACGTACACGAGTTTTCTGCTGACTGCCTGCGCTCTTGAGTCGAACATAAAATTCCATGCCATCAGCACCGACGCCAACCAAATGCAGTTTCTGACACCCCGCCGCAAAGCATACACGAAGTACAGCACCCGCTTCCGCATTAAGAAGTTGATCTCGAAAACAAAAACTAACGCGCGGGCCACCCACCCGGAGACCAAACGACCGCACACGACCACCAGTGCTAGAAGAAACCATTTCCATAGCAAAAGCCCCCACAACTCTAAGTTTCTTGCTTGCGGGAGTACTCTGCTGCAAATCACGGCGCCGAGCAGCACGAAGAACGCTACCCACTCCAAACATACACTCCATGTCAGTTTCCTCCGACACTTAGGGCGCTCTGGCATGTCCAAATCCTTGAAGGGGTCTTCTTCTTCCTCCTCTACACGCCCGAGGAGAATCATACCTGATTTCATCATCTGTGACTTTAGCTGACCAGACCATAGCTTCCCTGATCGCAGCTGCTGTGACCTTTGCGGGCCGGACTTCAGCTGGCCGGATCGCGCGCCTCCCGACTTCCGTGGACTACCGCTGCTCTGATCAACTGGCTTCCTTGGCTCAGCAAATCTCGACTTCGCTCTGTTGTAATGACTCGCAGGTACCGCAGAGGACTTGACAATAAACTCCTCATCCCGAAATGAGTGGCGCTGACTGCTGTGAGAGCTCGTCTTGCGCAGACGGAGACTCCCAATCTCGTCGCCCCGGTCGATCTTCTCCGCGTAGTTCTTCCCGCCCTCAACGGCAAATGCAGGATTCTCCATGAACCCTGAGACATTATCGCCCGAGGAGGGAAGGTGAGACAACAATGCCGGTAAGCGTAAGGAGGAGTTTGTCGAATCCGAATCCACCTGCGAAACACCCCGCTTCATGGAACTCATAGCCGAGTTATCCTTGCTCATCTCGGACTCCGACTGCGAATAAATGTGCGTCTCGGGAAGATGAGGCAAACTGCCGCGCTTCTGAGTCCAGGGTCCGGTACCTGTATTCACAGGATCCACCTCTATCGCTAAATCCTTCGGCTGTTTCCGCCACAAGCTGCCGGAGGAGTCCATTGCCTTCCCATACCCCATGTCCAAACTCTTGGTCCGCCACCTCTTGTGTGGGGTAGTCCCTGAGGCGGGCTCTTGGTTCAACAAACTGACCTTCTCCAGCTGGTCCTGGTCAGATCCCTCGTGCCAACCCACCCCCACGTCCTTTCCCTGCGACTCCGACTCCCTCCTGGTCTCGTCAAACCGAATTCGCGACGGCAGTCGCTCTTCCATCTCACGCCCAATGCTTTTGGAATACTGCAAATGTCCACATAATGCAACCCTAGCGCGTCTTTCTAAATCCGCGAGAGAGGGCCCCGGCCTCACATCGCGCAATTTGCCCACTCCCCCGGCTACTTCCTGCACCTCGACGATTTTCTCAAAAAATCCGTCAGGTTTTTTCATTCTGCTCCCTGTCTTACCACCTAGCAAGCCATCTGTCGCAATCTGGTTGCTAGGTTCCTTCAGCACGAGTTTGTTTCTTGCTTCAATCGCACTCATATCTGGTCTACCGCTAAGACCGAATGCGAATGTCCACCAAGGCTCACGTACCGCGTTCGACGCTGCTCCGCTAATTTAGCAGATGCAAAGGAGAATTTACACCACGAAGATCTAGGGGATCCAGTGAGACCTGCGACATGATTTTATGATACTCACACTAATTTCGGGCTCAACTCTACTTTGCCCACTCATGAGTAAACGGCTACACCTCATATCTTAACTGCGTCCGCATTATCCTCCTTCGCTCATTGTCGTTTTGTTCCATTTGTCTTCTGATGTCAGCTGACCGCCCGGAAAGTGGCGCTTCTTCGGGAGCATCAACTTGCCCCAAAGTCACCCGCGGTTTATCAGTTGAGAACTGTTCTCAGCATGTGGAATTATCGTCCACGTTTGCATTTGTGATATGACTCTTCGACGACGAGAAGAATTCGACGTGCATGGCAGCAGTGCAGCCAGAAGTGATATTCTGTGTCGTAGCTCAATGATTGTGCAGGCTCGTCAGCATTCGAGATGTTGTTGTGACAAATTCTAATGGTGGATTAAATAATCGCAGTTTTGAAAGGGAACTAACCAAACAAATCCGCCACAATTGTAGCCCAACTGAGAAAAGCAGGGAGTGCGATATGAAAATCTTCCAAGATCCACCATGCATCGTTCAGAGACAACACTCAGCGATGAACACTAGATCAACATCGATTCGAGCGAAAGGATTCGGAGGATAAAATCTTGTCTGCCAACCATTTCAAAAAAATCAAAAGTCGCAAACCAAAAAAACCAAAAAAAATTAAAACAAAAAATCACGGACTGAAAGCTGGCCGAAAAATGAGTGTTACAATCAGAAACTGTACGCAAGAATCGTGACAGTTACAATCTTCGTAGAACAAGTCTGCATTATCGACTTACGCAAGACTCGCAGCTCATCCTGGCGACGTTATGGTAGGTGCCAGCTTCTCCAACCCAGCAGCTTCTAGCTATGGCTTCATTAATCCTGCAACCCTAAGCGTTTCTGCAACCCTAAGCGTTTCTGCAACCCACTGATATCAAATTGTTTCCGTGATCCCAGAACCCCGAGCTAAAAAAACACGCAGCCTTCCCATTCCATCACCTCAAACTACCAAACCTGCTGCATCGACGGAACGCATAGCTTGGTGTGCGGCGTAGCGGTGACCGAGAATCAAACCATAAGAACCGTCGAGAGTGTTGGAGCACCGGCCGACGACAGTTCCAGTCGCGGCGCCGAGGGGATTTGGTGGTGGTGACCGGTAGAGCACGATGCGTGGATCGTGCCGCCGTGATCGCGACCGGAACCGGAGCTCGAAGAAGGCGTGGAGCTTGCGGTTTCGTTCAGGACTCCACCAGTCTCATGCCGCGCTTCCGTCCCACAAAGGTTCAAGCACGACCCATCGACAATCACAGCAGCAGCTGCCACGGCTCACGACGTGCACAAATTGGAAACGATGTCGTTGGATCTATTCACGTTCAAGCTTGGCCCAACACTCCATGGAAATCGTTGGGACCCCACATCGCACGTTGTAAACTGCAACGTTGCAGATCCGCGTCTAGAAGTGGCGATCTCTCGCTAGATTTTTCTAATATGCATCTTACGGATGGCTCCGGAATCTCTACCTCGCTCTCTCTCTCTCTCTCTCTCTCTCTAGCTCTCGATCTACGATGCGTCCATGATCGATCTCAGTAACGAGCACCGCATCGATGTGCTCGTAGTCTGCGGATCGATCGTCGACTGATATCAACCTTGTTGTTGAGCTACCGTTGCTAGTCGCACTATTGTTGTTGTTTCTGTTTGTTTGTTTTTGTTTTGTTTTGTTTTTTCTTATTATATAAACCTTACATTGGATTAGAAATCGCTTCAGTTTCTATTTCAAAAACAAGCCTGTAAAACAGCTGCATGAGATGGAATATTTGTTTTCCTTTTAAGTGTGTAGAACAGCAGTATGTGTGTGTTTGGACTTGTGTAAAGCCTTCAGAATCGGTGTTGAAATGAGATGTGGAGGGTCACTTGTGACTTGTTGAATTATTCCAAACTTAGATAACAAAAAATATAACATTACAACATGCACACAAAACAGAAACTTAAGGAAGGAAAATTGCTCATGAAGTAGATCCTCGACTAGTTATTAATGAGATGTGATGTGAGCATAAAATTTATTCTCACTGTTCAAGATATTTTATTGATTTTAAATGGAAATTGTAATGTGCATTTTTTTTCCAGCTTTGGATTATATTCCTGAGGGTTTTTGAAAACAAAGTTTTTGTGTACATTTCTGTGCCCATGATGTTATATTTCAATTATTTGTGAACTTTTTTAGAATGTTTTGTACTGATTTGTTAATTTCAATCCATTTACTTATTAACTATTAGAGAATTGTATGGTTGCTGCTTAATATTTTATTGTTTAAAGAGTAGATAATTCCACACAGCATTGTTGAGTGTATATGAACATTTTGTCACGTTTTATAGGAACTCTTTTAACACGTGCTTGTCAAGATCATGCATGTTCATCTGTATTACCCAAATTATCCTTTGAAAAATATAAAGCATACCGTATTTTTCTTTGTCAACTTCATGCCAATTCGTTTTCAATTATTAACATGATGGCAATTCTTTGTTATTGGTGAACTGAATAGAAATTATTATTGTTAAAATTAATGTATTAATCTAATCAGTTGTTTGCTAAAAAAATTGTATGTTTATTATGTAACATCTAAAAATTTTAATTTGTTGTACTATTGAAAATTGAATTAAATTTTAGATAATTTTAATATCTAAATTTTTCAACTGAAAATTATTAATCTAACCATAAATTGTTGAAAAGTTCTTATTTCATTCAAAAAAACATACAAAAAGTAACAAATCAGTAATTTAAAATTCTTTTATAAATAAAATTTATATTAATTTAATGATAATTTCACTTTAAAATCAAAAAGAATTTTCTTCAAAGAATATAATATCTATATTTTCTTTATGTAAACTATTAAAATAAATTATTTACATACATTGATTTCTTAAGAAATAAACAATATTTTTTAAAAATAATAATAGAATTGGTATCAAAAGCTTTCTTATATATTTAAAAGTAAAAGTTGACACCTTTAATTTTGAGCTCTTGATTAAAAATATACATATTTTATCAAATTTTTATTTATAAATTTATTTATCTTATTTTAAAAAATTATATCAAAATATATTATTTTTAATTATTATATGCGCCTAATTATTTATTAAAAGTTAATGAAATAAAAATTAATGGATTAAAATTTTAATTTATATTCCAAAATTTTAGCAATTATCATATAATATTAAACAAAGGTAGTTCTAATTGATATCTTTAAATATATTATTTATCATTTAAAATACCATAAATTATAATATTTTTAAATGATAGATAGTTAGATTTGTATTTTATATTTTGAAATAATTTTAATTTATTCTATAGCTTGGTTATACTATCAATTTTATCTTCTAAAGACTTACTACCTAAGGTATTTCTATGATATCTATTTGTTACCTTATGTCAAGGACATACTTGTTAGAATCTTCTAGAACATTCTAGAAGAATCCTAGAACTCTCCAAGACCTTCTAGCATCTTCCAAGTTGGTAGAAAAGCTTCCTAGTTAATAGAAGCTACTTAAGAAGCTTCCTAGATAGCAGAAGTTCCTTGAGAAGTTTCTTAATTAGTGGAAGTTGCTTAAGAAGCTTTCTAATTAGTAGGAGTTGCTTGAGAAGCTTCCTAGGTAGGAGTATATATTGGAGTCGAGGCTCAAGAGTTCTTCAGTCTCGACAACACATCTCTTGAAGCTCTAGTTCACCTCTCTAGTGTTGTTCTTGTACTCATTTGATATAATCCAGCTCTTATCAATTTTTCTTGAACTCTTTATTTAGATTTCTTGTTCGTGTTCTACGTCTGTGACAATTTGTCGAGACTACTCTCATCTAAGATATCACAGCTATTTCCTTCTTCTTGGAGTGTGGATTACCCCTCTTCTTAAAGGTACACTAGTGTTTTAGAGGTTGCGGATTATCTTCCTCTAAATTGATATATTTTCCGTTATAATATAGGAGTCTTATTCTTCTTGGAAAGAGTGGATTATCCTTCTTCTTGAAGGTCTTAAGGCGTTTTAGAAGTTGCAAAGTACCCTCTTTTAAACCAATATTTCCTCCTTGTAGAAACAATTACTTCTTATCTCTTAGAATGGTTGGAGGTCAAGACATTAATATGAGTGAAAGTTTGGAGTCCAAGATGAATGCCATTATGAATGCTCTTACTATGTTATCATAGAGAACTATAGTGATGGAAAGAGTCTTTGCAAGACTTCATAATGATAGAGCATCCAAAATAGCACAATCTGGGCTTCATCAGCCTCAAGCTTCTATACCAAAAGAAGCAACTTTACTTGTGGTTCAACGAGAACCATTGCTTCCACAATGAGAGGAGCCTTGAATTAGCCTTCCAGACAAGTTTGATGGCACACGCTCCAAATTTTGAGGTTTTGCCAATCAAATCAAGTTAATAATAGCTCTATAATCCAAACGTTATCCGACGGAGGAATCATGCGTTGGATTGGTTGGAACTTTGCTTATGGGATAAGCTCTATCGTGGTTTGCTCCTCTATTTGAAAAATGATCACCGATTTTGAACAACTTTGAGATTTTTTTGGAGGCATTTGCAGAAGCATTTGGCGAGCATGACAAGGCTCGATGGGCTACAACAAAAATTCGATCGCTACGACAAGGGACTCGCTCTGCATCAGTTTATACATCGGATTTTAGGCAATTAGCATGCAACATCAACTAGAATGAAGAAGCATTGATGAATCAATTCTATTGGGATCTAAGGGATGACGTGAAGGATTTGTTGTTATCTCTTCCTGATGCACGAATGCTCAACAAAGCCATTAGCCAAGCTGTGAAGTACAATAACCGCCTATTTCAACATCACGAAGACCAACGCTCCAGACAATATACAAGTCGTCATAGCGCAATTATATCGGCAAGTAGCCTAAATTCACAATCAGAGACAGAGGACATGTAGATTAATGCGGTACGTGTCAAATTCCTTACTCCAAAAGAAAAAAAGCAGTGTATGGAGAAAGGTTTGTGCTTTTATTGCGATGGAGAAGGCCATAGAGCTGGAAACTATCCTAAGAAGTAAAATAGACGTAGCATCAAGAATAGAGGTATATTTGTTCAGGAAAACGAGGATGCCCAACCACAATACAAACCGTGCGATTGGACAAACCAAAACCAGGTTCTTCTCTTTCTACTCAATCTGCCCATTGTTTTACAATTCCTTTATTTTTTGGTCCTCAAAAACTAAAAATCTTAGCCTTATTAGATTCAGGAGCATCTGCTTGTTTCTTAGACCAAAAATTTGCTAAACATTATAAAATTCCTCTAATACAGAAATCCAAACCTGTTCATATAGAAGTAATAGATGGACAATCTTTATTATCTGGTAGTGTCACCCACGAATCAGAATGTATAGAAGTGACATTTAAAGACCATAGTAGTTATATTATTTTCAACATTATTAGCACCCCGTCAAATCCTGTTATTGTTGGTCTGTCTTGGTTGGAAAAATATAATCCATCCATAGATTGGAGGTTGCAGAGGATAACATTTCCCATAGAACAAGCTGAGGACAAGCCTCAAAGAAGACCCCAAACCAAAAAATCCTTATTCATTGGAGCAAAAACGTTTGTAAGATCATGCAAAGAAAGCACACCATTGCTCATTTATGCAACTCCAACTAGTGGAGAGCAGATTTCAATAGCAAGTATACCGAAACAATACAAAGATTTTTAAGACGTATTCCAAAAGAAGAATGTTGACATGCTACCAAAACATCGACCGTATGATTGTGCCATAGAATTATAAGAACGAGCACAACCGCCTTTTGGACTAATCTACAATCTATCGCAGACAGAATTGGCTGAGTTGCGGAAATACATTGACGAGAATCTAGCCAAGAACTTCATTTGTCATTCAAAGTCGCTAGCTGGGGCACCAATCTTATTTGTGAAGAAGAAGGATGGCTCACTACGGATGTGCGTGGACTATCGAGGTCTCAACAAGGTGACAAAGAAGAATCGCTATCCATTACCTTTGATCTCTAGTCTTCTGGAACAACTTGGACGTGCAAAGATCTTTACAAAGATTGATCTAAGGGGAGCTTACAACCTTGTGCGAATCAAAGAAGGAGATGAATGGAAGACAGCTTTTCATACAAAGTATGGTCATTTTGAGTATAATGTTATGCCATTTGGTCTTATCAATGCTCCGGTGGTTTTTCAACATATGATGAACAATATTTTTTAAGAATATCTAGACAATTTAATTGTCATCTATCTGGATGATATCTTGATATTTTCTGAGAATAAAGAAGAATATAAGAAGCACGTTCATTTGGTACTCAAAAAATTACGCGAGCTAGGACTCTACGCCAAGTTAAAAAAGTACTTATTTTACCAAATTGAGATGGAGTTTTTAGGATTTGTTGCAACCACGGAAGGCTTGAAGTTGGATCCCAAGAAGGTAGAAGCAATTGTATCCTAAGAAGTTCCGAAGACGGTTAGAGACGTACAATATTTTCTCGGCTTTGCTAACTTCTATCAGATCTTCATCAAGATCTTCATCAAGAATTATTCTCAAGTTGCTGCTCCACTCACTCGATTAACATGTAAAGATAAGCTGGAATGGGAACCTCCAGCGGAAAAAATATTTCAAAATTTTAAAACCGCATTTATTACAACTCCAATCTTGGTACATCCAAACTTTGCAAAGGCTTTCTATTTGGAAACCAATGCTTCGGATTTTGCTTTAGGAGCCGTACTTTCACAAATAAGTATCAACAATAAGCTTCATTCGGTTGCATTCTACTCACAAAAGTTTTCTGTGACTGAGATCAACTACGAGATTCATGATAAAGAACTCCTTACTATAGTGGATTCTTTCTAAGAGTGGCGTCACTTCCTCGAAGGAGCTACGCATCCCATGACCGTATATACGAATCACAAGAATCTAAAATACTTCATGTCGGCTCGGGTTTTAAACTATCGTCAAGCTCGATGGAATATGTCGCTATCTAGATTTGATTTCGTTATTATTTATCGGCTTGGAAAGCAGCAAAGACTATCCGATGCCTTATTAAAAAGATCATATCTTGCGCTGAAGGTTGAAGAAGCAGCGCTTGATCAATAGTGTACGACATTGTTAAAGCTAGAGCAATTCAGAATTTGTACTGCTGTGGTGCCAATTGATGCTGACTTCCTCAACCAGGTACATGCTACGACCATTAAAGATTCAATAGCCCTTGATATCAAGCAGCGTATCAATGATGATAAGTTCAAGGTTGAAAGATGTCTCTTATATTTTGAAAAGCGGCTGTATATCCCAAAAGAGCCAGCATGACTTTCAGTCCTTCAATTTCATCATGACTTTCCAACTGCGGGACATTTCGGATTCAACAAGACCTTGGAACTCATTTCCCAAGATTTTTGGTGGCCCCAAATATGGAAGGATGTGAAAGATTTTGTCATCTCTTGTGACATTTGTTCAAGATCTAAGAACCCTCGGCATCGCCCTTATGGACTTTTACAACCATTGCCTATTCCGCATCGTCCATGGTCTTCAATTTCCATGATCTTTATTACAAATCTGCCTCCATCAGATTCATTTGACAACATCTTTGTTGTGGTAGATTGACTTACGAAGATGGCACATTTTATCCCTTGCAAGAAGACATCATCAAGTGAAGATACAGCAAGGCTCTTCCTTGATAATGTGTATCGATATCATGGTCTAACAGATGATATCGTATCAAATCGAGGAACCCAATTTGTATCAAAGTTTTGGAGATCTTTTTTTAAGATATTGAAGGTGGACATGAAGCTTTCTTCGGCATTCCATCCTCAAATTGACGGCCAAATGGAACAGGTGAATCAAGTTTTAGAACAATATTTACGATGCAACATCAACTATCAACAAGATGATTGGATTGCATATCTATCGTTAGCCGAGTTTGCATATAACAACACCCTTCATGGGTCAACTCAAAAAACACCATTCTTTTCCAACTATAGGTACCATCCGAAGCTTGATCTATTGAGTCCATCAGCAAATAACAACCCAACAGCTTGTCACGGACATATACATAGTTACCTATATGATCAGATAGAACTAGATAAAAGAAGGTAAAAGCAGATTAATTCCATAATATCTTTAGAAAAACTTCCTAGAAACTTCATAGACGCTGCTTTGATTTTATAAGTGTCCATAGTAGACTTTTGGATTAGAAACTTGGTCAATAAGTTAGCCACATGTCACACATGTTGGTAGCTTGTAGACCAAGCTAAATACGTGGCGAACATATAGGAAACTTGCCCTGCAAGTTCGACACGTGTCTTGCAACTTGGACACGTGTTTTGTAAATTGGACACATGTTGGAGGTCTTATAGAACGTCGCCACTTAGCTCTTAGGTAGATAGTATAAATAGAGACAAGAGTGAAGCCTTCTTCTTTCTTGTCAACTCCTCTCTTGTTTCCAGTCTAGTTCAAGAGTCTCTAGTTTTCTTGTCTTTTGGCATTAGCCATTCCAGTTCCTTTTTAATACATATACTTCTTTATATTTATTTCTTTGAGAGAGGTCTCACTTGTTTATTTGATTTCATTCAGTTATTGTCCTTGACACAGCTGAAGGATTGGTGCAATAGCTATCGGAGCTTCAAACCACATTGAAGCTTCAATTGCAAATTGTCCAAGAGTCTTACAAAGCATCTGTGGATAAATTTCAGAATCAGGCACCTAATTTCAAAATTGGAGATAAAATATGGCTGCTTCGATGGAATATCAAGACCAAGTGGCCATGTGATAAGTTAGACTACCGAAGATTGGGACCATTTGTTATCTAGAAGCAGATCAATCTTGTGGCGTACCACTTAGAGTTACCAGCTGCTATGAAGGTACACCCTGTCTTTCATGTTTCTCTGTTAGAGCCTTATCCGGAATCGTCTTTTCTTGGAAGAGTGCAATGTCTGCCACCTAGTATAGAAATTAAAAACAACGAAGAATATGATATAGAAAAGATACTAGATTCACGGCGAAGATGGAATAAATTAGAATACTTTGTGTATTGGAGCAACTACGATATTAATGAACAAATATGGAAACCGGCCGAAAATCTTGCCAATGCGTCATGAAAGGTACGGAAATTCGATCGACGATATCCTAATAAACCAACAGCTGGCCATTAACAAAACGTGAAGATGAAGCCTTCTCTGGAGAAATGAATAGGAAATGGATCCAGGTCTTATCAAAACATAACTTGTTGTATTTTGTAGTATCAAGATATTTAATATCTAGGTGTATTTAGATATGGTTAGTGAGAATGTAGATATTATACCAGTAGTACCATCTCAATCGAGTAGCTCATGGCGTCGACCTCGAGATGAAGAATTAGAAGAGCCAAGAAGACGTCAAAGTATACCAAGCAGCAGGTTACTTGTAATTGTCTTTGAAGTTGAATTAGCTTATGCAAGTAGTGGAGAAGCGATATTTTTAGGTTGTTTCCACAATAAAGATACAAAAGTTCATGCATGGTCTCAAGTGGAAGGTATTGGTCATTATCAATATCTACAAGGGCCCATGAATCATCTGTCTTGTGAACAACAGCTGGAGTATACTGCAGAGACTATGCGACAAATTTTTGATTTCTTACGTTTGTGAGTATACATTTCAAATGGCTTTTCGGAGACCTCGCAGCTAGAAGAGGAGGTGATATCAAGAACATACTTATCAAAAACTTCTAGAATATTTTAGAAGGTTCTTAGAACTCTCTAGAATCTTCCAGAGCCTTCTAACATCTTTCTAGTTGGTAGAAGTTGCTTGAGAAGCTTCTTAATTAGTAGAAGTTGCTTGAGAAGCTCCCTAGTTGGTGGAAGCTCCTTGAGAAGCTTCTTAGATAGGAGTATATATTGGATTCGAGGCTGAAGAGTTCTTCAATCTTGACAATACATCTCTTGGAGCTCTAACTCACCTCTTTGGTGTTGTTTTTGTACTCATCTGATTAATCCAATTCCTGCCAATTCTTCTTAAACTTCTTGTTTAGACTTCAAGTCTATATTCTATGTCTGTGACATTAATCCAGTTCCTGCCAGTTCTTCTTGAACTTCTTGTTTAGACTTCAAGTCTATATTTTGTGTCCGTGACATCCAATTGGCATCTAAAAGTATTCTTGTCATTTCTTGAAAAGAATATTATCAATGTAATCTATTCTTATTTGCTTCAATTTATTTATTTACTTCATGGTTCTATATTAATTTCTATAAAAATCTATTTGAACAAGGAATAAAATATACTACTTCTATAATTTTCTTTGTAGAATTTATCATATTACTTTTTACACTGTTATTTTGTTAAGAACTTAAACTATTAAAAATTATTTAAAAATACATCATATAATTAACTAAAAATTATATATATATATATATACATATATGTATATAATGAATTTCAAATCAAATGACATATGACAAATCTTATGTTATTAATTTATTGTACAATTGCAATAAATGAATAAATAAAAATAAAATAAAACAAAACAAAGCTCTCTCTCTCTCTCTCTCTCTCTCTCTCTCTATATATATATATATATATATATATATTTGTCTTTTGTCTTATAAATAAGAAAGATTATTTTCTTTATAAAATAGATATAATTTAAAAATCCGTACTATATCTATTATATTTAGATAATACTATCTTTCTTAATTTATAATTATTTTATCACAACCTCCTAATGAGTTGCTATTTGATGTTCTAAGCTTTTGTATATAAAAGACATATAATCTTTTATATTCTTATGTATTTCTTTACTAAAGTATTATACCATCAATTAAGATATCATTTTAAGATTCTATTGTCTTCTTAATATTGTGGGCTCTTCTTAAAAGAAATTGTATAAATATCAAGATTTTTTCTGTAAGAAAAACAATATAAATGTATATGCTTAAATATTGGTAAATAAAAATTTCAAAGCAATATTTGAAATTTTCGACAAAGAATTTTTTTGTAATAATCTTAAAACGAAAATTCATATCTTTACTAAGAATAAATATATTTGTAATACTTAAAGGAAATTTTATATTTTATATTTTATTATTTAAATAAGTATATATAAGATTAAATTAAAAATAACTTTGAAGCATTATTTGAAAAGCAACATTTACACTACATTGAGTAATGTTTTAAAAATTAAAGGTTTATTTTTACACAATCTGGTTTTTATTTGTATTTTGTGTTATAAATTTGAAAAGTTTTAATAGAAAAATTTGCCGAAACTAGGCTGTTTTAATAGTATTAATTTATTGTGACTATTCTTTATTTTTTAAAAGCAAGTGGTCAGATGTTAAATTTTTTAATGTATTTTGTAAATTTTGTAAGATAAGTAATTTTATAACTTTCTTTAAGTAACGAAAATAAAGGGACCAAATTTAGATTTTTTTAAACATATGAGATAATCAAAGAAGTTTTTGAAGTTGTTGGAGTATAAAATTTATATTTATTCATCATTATTGCATAAAAGATACTCAATTGTTAGAATATGAATTTTAAATCAACCACACATATCTAATATACATTATTTGTATGGTTTTAATATTATCTCATTTCTAATTATAATAGTAAAACACAGTTTTATCTCTACTTATTAGTAAAACACAATTACGTTTTATTAGTACATTGTTAATATTTGTAAGTTTCATCATCATTGTGTACATGGTTCATAGTTTATGTAATAAATACATTTTTTCAAGAACTATTCTGACATTGACACATGTCAGAGTAGCTAAGAAACAAAGCTTTTTATTAGTGGTGGCTAAATATAATACATCTTAGCTTATGTTCATTATAATTCAAGTAGTTTTCAAATCAAATATGTTAAAAAACAATTGGTTATTAGAACTTGTTTATAAATCAAAATTTGATGTGAGAAACTAAAATTCAAAACCAACATTATAGCTGATGTAGAATATTGGAATAAAAATGAGAATGAGGCCGTTAACAAGAGAAAAATTCAGTATTAAATTTTAATAATGTTATGACTTGCAAGTATTTTTGAATTTTTTTTGGCATTGGTTGACTATCCTTCTCTAGCTTTGTTTCCACATTATATATATATATATATATATATATATATATACATACATATTCTTCACTTTTTAATCCTCTTCATTATACAAATATTAAATCATCACTTGAAATGTCAAGTTGTTCCCAAAAAACCTAATTCAACACATCGTCAAATCAAATATAAGCCATTCCCATTTCATATAGTTTATAATTAAACAATATATTCTCTTGAATACTAAATTAGGATTGTTACCTTGAAATGTGTGTTTCTTAAACCTTACAAACTCCTCACACAGACTACAAAAACAAACAAACAATAAAGTGGAATCAAATACAAACAGTCAAACAACCCACTCGCCACTCAAGAGTTGATCCCATTAACTCATCAACCAAAGTCAAAACAAAAGTCAAAACTGTCACAAACAATCACATTGCCAATGACACACAGACACAAAAACGATTATTAAAAAAAAATTTAAAAAAAGGAAAAAGAAAAAGGGTTGAATTCACTGCGACATTTGTATACAATAATGGTGGCCAAAGTGCAACAGTTCTGTACAAAGATGGAGACCAATCTACGCCATTTGTACACAAGAATGGTGACCAATCTACGACTAATTGTACACAAGAATGGTGACTGATGTGCAACATTTGTGTACAAGAACAGTAACTAATGTGGCAACATTTGTACACAACAACAGTGACCGATGTGCAAAAGCTTGGGATGAGTGACTAGACCACAGGAATCCTGCAAGCTACGAGAAATCCATGGCGAAACACTGCAACAAGTCAAGCATCACATGGTGCCTGGCATTGTGCAACCTGGATTAGCTCTGCAACGATGAGCTCAACTTCATCAACAACAACAACATGGCATTGCTCCGATGACAACTGGTGGTGCAGTGTGGGGGAGAATGTGGCTCAGTGATGCATGATCCTGCCCAGCAATCCAGACCTCCTTCTCGATGTTGCAGGGTTGCTGGAGCTGTCCAGAGAGTTGCGGTGAGGTTGCGGTGTTGTGTGAATTGCAGCGCCGTGCTCTAGATCGGAGTCGGAGGATGATGAGGACGATGAAGACGTGGTCCTGTTCAGAACTCCACCGTGTTTGTAGCTGTGTTTTTGGCCGTGCTTGTGGCCGTGCTTGTGTCCCAGAAGGTTGAAGTGCGATGGGTTGACGAACTCGCCGGCTGGCGCCTCGCAATAGCTGCAAGTTCCACCGCAATGCACAAGTAAGAGTGTGTGGTATGTGGGTCATTCGGTGATAACATTGGCATTGCGCAGAAGGTGTAGTGGAGGGGAAAAGTGTGGAGAAGTGAGAGTTGGCAACTTACTTTCCGGTGGGCACTTCGACCATGCGAGTGACTGGCACCTCTCTGATGACGGGTACGCGGATCGTTTCCTCCACTTCCTCGATGATGACTCGAGGAACCCTCTCGATTCTGGGCGTGTCGACGTATTCGATCACCGGCACCATGTCCGTCACCTCGTGCTCTTCGGGCACCACTCTGCAGCACCGTCACATAGGATGTTAAAACATTGTCTTTTGTGCAGAAATGTCGTACTCTTTATGCAACCTGCATTTAGAAGTTGTTATTGTTTACTTTAATAATAAATCGTCAGCATGGATCCGCGATGTTTTTCCTCGGTGACGAAGCGAGAACCCATTAACAACTTACAATCGGGAGTCGCACTGAGCTTTCGCTAGGTGCAGGGAATCAATGCACTGAGGATTGAAGACTGCGAGAATTCAAGCCACTTTTTTTCCAGCTGTACAAGTGAGAGACTATGCAAACGATGAGGATTACCTGTGCACAATCTCGATTCTCGTCTTCGGCACCTCTCTAATGACCGGCACGCGATCAACGTATTGGACTTCGTCCATGACAACTCTGGTCTTCGGCACAATGATGGTGCGCTCTTCGTTCACAATCTCCTTCACGTAGTCCGTCTTCTCCACAGTTCGCATCTCAGGATACCTCTGAATGATTTGCACTCGGGTCTCGTACTCCTTCGGCTGCAGAGGTGAAAGCACATTCCACTAGAATCAGAGTCACAACCTTTACGAACCAAGTTTCGACGCGATATCATTGCCCGCAGCAGCAGCAGCAGCAGCTAGTGTAGGTTAATTAGACTGCGGGAAACGAAGCAAGTGAATTCACATGAGTGTCGCATTGCTTCCGAGATGGTGGAGTAGTAATTATTAGGGTGAGTGTTGTTCCGATTGCTGGGCTCACCATGTTCCTCGTGTTGGGGTTAGGGCAATAAGCTTCGCTCTCGTTGCTGACAACAGTCCTGATCCCTTCGGCATCATGGAGTCCATGGTGACGCCGCATCCCTTCCTCATCGGAGCTGCACAAAGAGCTGCTCCTGCTTCTGCTGTGTCCGGGCAGCCTCTCTCGTCGATGCCGGGTGCGTCCCACTCGTCCAGTGACGGCAGCCTTGGCCGCTTCCGCGCCTTGACCTGCGGCACTGTGGCCCTCCATGCGAGCAGTCTCAGCTCCAAGAGCAGCACGCTCCCCTGCAGTGGCCATTTCTTAAGAGCGAGCACAGCGTGTTCTTCGCTAATCTTCGAAAATTTCCGCTCTCAACCTTTGGTACCTGTTCAACATCACTTTTGCAAAAGCCATTAGAAACATAAAGTCACCGATCTCACAAAATCAAAAACCCACAGTCGATTATTTGCAGTTACTGCAAGCATTTGCTAATCTGAACATTGACCTTTATTCAGTATGCACGAACTAACGCCCCAAAGTCCTGAAACAACTTTTCGCCGGTTCACAAATGACCAACCCCTGTCCAGCCGTAATCCGACACCATGCAAACACAAAATGGGACCCACCGCATTCCTCACCTTCACGTTTCTGTGCAGAAATCGCGACCCTCACAGCTGTTCTCGCAACTCAACACTGACAGTTCCCTATTCCAAATCGACAGTGTTCCAACCACCTCTTTGCCAGCAGCAGCAGCAGAGACACCTGAACCTAACTCGCGAGCCCAACACACTCGATCTCGAGATGAATGAGCAGATGCCAGCACACACACACACACACACACACAACTCCAGCTACTGAAAATGCAACTACAACAATGGCGAGACTACAGTTTCTTTTCCCACAAAGTGACCAGTTCAGAAGTGAGTTGAGCTGAGAAGCTAGAACTTGGCCAGAAATATGGTTGACAGAATCAGCATGAACAAATGGTGGACTACCACAAACATGAAATAGTGAAAACTGGTCCGAGAAGAGGTGGAAGAGGAATCGAGGGCAAGACGAACTTGAGCTCACGGGGCTACTTAAACACGGGTCGACATCGACGTCAGCAATCGGCAACGTGTCCAGCAGAGAAAGGAAGAGCGAGGAGGAACAGAAATCTCAGCCGAAGGACGGCGATTGCATGGTTTTGTTTGCTTCGAGGAGGATTTCCACAAACTTCTGATTCCGTTTCTTTGCTGTTCGGCACTTTCTACTGTTGATTGACTTGGTCCTTCGGCACCGAAGTTTTGCTTGCTGTGTAGATGGTTCCATGGGCGTGGGTTCTTTGAAGTTACTCAGTGTGTGATCCCTCTTTGTTTGTGAAATAATCCGGGAATTTTATTAGGGTCTTGCACTGCATAGAAATGCATGCACATTTTCTTAGAAATGAGAGCGGATTTTGAATCCAATGCCACCTTGTAGACATCTGAGACAAAAATTAAAACGACTTGAACATAAGTAAATATATTCTACTGGTAAATCCTATTGTAACATCCATAGTGTGATCTTTTATTTTTTATTTTTATAATTTATTATTTTTTATCACAAAAACATCGAGTTTGTGCTTTCGTGAAACTATGCACTTTCATTGCCGATGTGATAAAATTGCAAGACACTGCCAGATTTTACCACAGCAGCAATAAATTTCTGAAGCCTAGCTTTGCTTCATTTTCTTTCTTCATAAATTCTTTCTTTTAAAAGAAAGAATTTATTTTAATGCTCCGAGTGACGCTGCTCCGGGTACCGAAGCTCGGGATCCACCAGCGCAGTTCAGTGCTTCCAAGCTGTGAAGAAGAGTGTGAAGAGTATGAGCAAGGATGCGCTTGTGGCCAGGATGCGGGATTATGCCTGATACAAAACAATACAATACAAACAAATAAACAAACAAACAACAACAAAAACAGTAACAAAACCAAGAACAAAAAACTATTGGTTATTAACACTCAGTGTATTCCCATTCCCATACTGGATTAGTAATATGCACATTTTGGATGGAGATAAGAGATACAGATGCCAGCTTAGTACAGCTTGGTACATATCTAAGCTGTCAATATCGAGTAACATGCTTCAAAATCCACCTTTGATGTGATGTGAGGTATTAGGATTTTGGATGTTAATGTGGTTCTCATACTTTTGAACATTGTAACAGGTAAATCATGTACGTGTCATAATAACAATAATAATTATTGTTATTATTATAGTGATTGGTGATTTGTGGTCATAAGTTGCAACCTGTACGTATGTATATATATAAAACTTAGTTTGGTTGATAAAACTCTTAGAGGATTGATGTTGATGTGGTGTAATAAAACCATAGTAAGGCAACCACTTTTTTAAAAAAATTGTTTATCATCATTTAAATGTATGTATATAGATATAATTCATTTTAGCTGGTGAACATTAGAAGAAAAAGCAAACAAACAAGCAAGAAGGATTGTGTTTGTATTACATAAAAACATAACATGACAAATAATTCTTTTGAGTAAAAGTTAATGGTTTTAAAACTCAAATGATAATTATTGATTCAATGAATTTTAAAAAATAAAAAATTCTAATCATAGTAGAGACCTTTAAATTTAACAATACAAAACCATAGACATAAAAAAGCCTTTTCCCCTTCAAATTGTGTAACTTGTTTTTTGTTTCCAAAAAAATCAAACAATTGAACAATATCAAGCCATTTTTACTAAAATCCTTTCAAATATTCTGAATTGATGTTCTTTCACCAGTAAAAACTTTAAATCTTCAATAAGTTAATACTTCAAGAAAAAGAGTCATCTTGTAGTTCTTAAAGTTAATGATAGTCAATTATTTATTTCAAGGAATGCTGGAAATAAAAACATTATTTTTTTCAAATAAAAGTGAAACCATGAAATTAAATTTCATATACTGATTTAACATTATGCAATGTTTTACAAATTCTGTGATTCTTAGAATTTATTGAATTTGATCTATTTGATCTTAATATTGACTTTCATTTTTAAATAATGTTTTTACAACTCAGATGGTATATTAAGAAATTAAATAAACATTTTTAAAGATTTGCACAGCCATTGACATAATTACGAGGTTTTTTTTTCTAGTTATCTGTATGCATGTATTTTTGCACTCAAAGCCATCATGTTTGATGCAATTATTTTTAAAAAAAATCTTGCAATCTATGTTCTATTAATAAATAAATAAATAAATAAATAAATAAATAAAACATTGGTTTTAAACATTATCAACAAAATCAAATGTTCAATAAGATATTTAAGGAAAACTATGAACACATCTTATCAAAGCACAAACCTTGGGATTTTTCTATTAAATTAAAATGCCACTGCATGAAAATTAAAAGAAAACAATAAAAAATTAATAACAATAAAAAAACCTAAAATAATTTTTAATTATTTTTTAATTCAAAATCACATATACCAAACAAAAAAAAATGAAAATAATAACATTATATGACACATGTTCAAATTTTATTGACAAATTTGAAAAAAAAGAAAGAAGAATTAAAGCACAACTTGGTGTAACTTTGTAACAACAAATTGTCACTTATAATTTAAACTTTAAAAAAAAAGAAAAAAGAAAAAAGAAAAAAGAATCTTTTATTTAAGATTTTATTATTAAATTTATAAAACTTATATATAGAAATGTAAACATAGAAAACTTCTATTACAATAAAATTATTAGTATGAGCCTAAATTTAGATAAATTAAATTATTCATATAAATTCAAAAGAAATTATTTAGAATTTAAAAATTTTAAACAAGATGACTCAAGTTTTACATTAAAAGAATACAAAAAAACAAAATAAATAAATAAATAAATAAAGTTAGAATTATTTAAGGAAAATCACTCTATGAACAAAAGATTTAGAAACTGAATCACATTAATAAATGTTATGTTTTACTTGCAAGTGACAAATATTAATAAATCAATTGAATTATTTTTGTAAAAGATATGTATATACATATATTTTAGTTAGTCTTAAGAAACATACATTATGTTTTTTACAAAAATAAATACCATTAGTGATTTTATTATAAATATTTACTATAATTCCAATAATTTTAAAAACAAATTAAATATTTATAATACTTTAGTGTATTCATGTATATAAAATTAGATTATAAAATGATTCTGTTTAAATGTACATTAAAAAATCATATTGTAAAATAAATCAATAATATTAATATAATAAAAGATTTTATCTAACACAATTAATAAAAACTCAAGCTTTGTAGAGAATATTAGGTTTTACTGACTTATTAAAATTTCAATAGAAAACTAAAAGTAAAAAAATAATAATAATAACAATTTTTAATTGTCAAAGATCAAGCAGGTAATGTTATCAATTGCAAAATTACATATTATATATATATACATATATATATATATATATATATATACACATACTTACAATCCAGTTAATATTCTATCTTTGCAGTTTCTTATGTATATAAAAAAAATTACATACATTAAAACTTTTGAAATAATTAAAATATATTTTGTATAAAATTTAAGTTGTTAAGTGGAATAATTTATTGTTTTAATCAAGATCATTGTTTTTAAAAGCATTTTTTTTTAAACTAATTTTAAAATATAATATTCTATATATAAATATATAAATATATACAATATTTTAGATGTCTTTGAAAAAATATAAATTTTGTAATACAAATGATAATGGTAATGTGTATATTTTTATAAGTTATTAAGGAGAAGTTCTTGTTTTTTATGGGAATTTTTAGTGAAAAAAATATATTCTTATTTTTTTTTAAATACTAAAAATGTGTAAATATAAATATATACATTTAAAAAATTATACTTTTTTTTTTAATTAGCATTTACAAAAGGGACAAAAGGTGTGGGTGAAGTGGCAGGTTATGGTGGCAGTAGCAAAAAATGTGGTGATATGTGGTGAATGGCAAATTACGGTAGCAATAACAAAAACTGTGGTGACTTTAGAAATACCATATATATATATATATACACACATATGTGTGTATGTATAACATCAATATGAGCACACACACATAAATAATATTTATTTTTATTTTATATATATCTGTAACTATTTGATGGGTGTGGGGCATACTGTGCGGCACATATTTGCAGAGTCGGTGATCAGGTCGATCGTCGGTCGATGAATACCGACACAAACATCAACATTGCTTACCGACACAAACATCAACATTGCTTACCGACACAAACATCAACATTGCTTACCGACACAAACATCAACATTGCTTACCGACACTTCTTATCACCCACAAATCGAACCCTTCGATACACTACAGGCATCAGATAATAGTCAAGGTTGAACAGTCTCAGATCAGCACACATCCAAGCAATCATCGTCGGACCATGCTCATGACTGATCGATCGACCGGAGGGTCGGTGAGGAATTCTGTGTCATGAACAATAGAACTTTCGGTGACATCGATGTCAAGGTAGGGTGAGGATGTTGAGGCAAGAGGAGAGAATGGACGGTGGCGTTATATAGCTCGGCAAAGTATAAAGAATCGTGACTTACAACAATTGGCCATTGTACAGTGTGGTAATAAGCACATGCGAGATTAAATCTAGGCGGAGGTATACTATCTCTCGATGGATCGATGGGTACTTGCCAGCTTCTAACCCGAATCAAATGGAGCCAATCCACCGACGAGGTGGGGCGCTGCCAACCGTCTTGCCACGCATGAAGCGGTGAGACTCTCAAACGATTGAATCAAAGAGGCTTGAGGGGGGTGATTAGCAGAGAAGTGAGTCTTAGTGGTGAATGATTCTCTGCAGTAAGCTTTTCCTCTTGGATGACGAGGGGCTGATGCCCTCGGTCGATGTGGTTCCATCTGGGTTCTGGTGCAGATGTGGCTCTCCGGCAGCCTCTCCGGAAATGCTTGCACGGGCCGCTTTCTTTTCATCATCTGATGTTGAAGAGGATGATGAGCTTTTCGAGTGGGGGAGAAACCTGCCACTGTGGGGCTTGGATTTGTGCTTGCGGTGCCTGCGGCTGAGAAGGTTGAAGTCTCCCGGGTTTACGAATTCTCCTACGGGCGCCTCGCAATAGCTGCATCCGAACATAGAATCATTCTGAGGTTAGATCCGAGGAGTTTCATAACCTGGGTTTATGTGTGTGTGTGGCTGTGGGATGGATTGAATCGATAATTGCATTGGCGAAATCCGCAAACCACCTTCAGAGGCATTCAATTCTCAGGAAAGTGATGAGTTTGGTGGGTATAAGAATTGGTCGAGACTTACTTTCCAGTAGGTACTTCAACCATGCGCGTAACCGGAACCTCTCTCACTACTGGCACAATCACTCTCTCCTCCACAGCTTCAGTGATCACTCGGGGCACCAGCTCGATTCTCGGTACTTCTATGTACTCCACAACTTGCACTATGTCGGTTACCTCGCGCTCCTCTGTAACCACCCTGCAATTGCCAAACGATTGATCCAATCACTCTACAGTCGGCGTCCAGAGCAATATCTACGGCACATCGACACTATGGTAGGTTAATGAAACTATATATATATATATATATATATATCTATAAAAGCTACAGTAAGTGGTGATATAGGAGAACCTGAAGCATTAAGAACGTAAGAACGTCGGGAATTGTTACCCTGTCGATGCCGTTGTTTAGATCGATGGTTCCGGAATTGCCTTGGAATCTTTAGGAAGTCTGAACGACTTAAGATTCCTTGAGATTGCACAGTATTTCAAGGACCATCGATCCAAACACCATACACAACCAACGAGGTGTTTACAGACGTGTTGCCTAGTGTTTCAAATTCTCTTCATTTGAGACCATTAGTAGCTAGAAAGTTTGTAGTTAAAGTTTAATTGTTCCTTTTAGTGTTTTCCTTATGACCCTTCATGTACTCTCTGAGCAATCTAGCACAGCATGAGTGCATCACAACACGCTTTTACTAGTAGACCAGGTTGGTAGATTGGTCGGCTAGATAAAGGCGAGATTAGAGGTTTTGTTATCTGGATGGTCTTCGGAACAATCAGAAGAATGCTTTAATGGCTAGACTTGGATGGATTCAGATTGCACAACTCGTTGTATCATCGAGTGGGGATATTATAAAAAAATTGATTGCGGACCGTGACGACAGAAAGAAAGTTTTGGGTATGTATTTTTTCTCGCCTGTGGACAATCTCGATTCTAGTCTTGGGCACCTGCCGCACAACAGGGACGCGATCGATGTGCTCCACCTCGTCCATGACAACTCGCGTCTTCGGAACCCTGATGGTGCGATCCTCATGGTGAATCTCCTTGACGAAGTCCGTTTTCTCGATGGTTCGCATCTCAGGGTACCTCTGAATAATCGTCACCCTCGTCTCGAACTCTTTGGGCTGCGTTTGGACGTGAAAGCAAAACCATTGGTTTTCGAGTCGGAATTGTTCGCATCAAAACACGAGGGCATCGAATTACAGGATCTAAGTTCGAAAACTAGTTGGTGCTTGAAACCATTTATAACTCTCAATTCACGATCGGGTTCTTACCAGATCTCGGATGTTGGGATTAGGACTGTACACCTCGCCTTCATTTGTGACTTGCGGCTGGGAGCGCAGGTGCGCTAATTCCTCCTCAGTGCGCACCACGAATTCGCCATTATTGTGGTGGCGAGGGTGGGTAGCGCCGGGCAAGAGAGACCGGGGTGCTACTCCAGGTCGTTCCACGCCACTGCGATCGACCACTTCGGGCGCTACCGCTGGACCAGTGGCAGCGTGCTTCCCAGCTTCAGCCGCATGATCGTCAGGGCCGTGCCCTTCCACGTGTGCTCGTTCAGCCCGGTTCACTGCTGCTGTCTCCGACGTACCTGGTTCCTGGAGCGTGGCCATTTCTGCTTCGAAACTCAAACCACCAGACCCCTTTTAAAGACCGAGGATTTCCTCTCTGGAGTCTACAAGAACAAGACGAGCAAGCATGTCAATACCACTCGAACCACTGTAAGAATGTTCGTTACACAAGTTTTTGTGTTTCTTCCAGCACGGAATGAACTCAGCCCCCTAGCAAGCAACGATTGAGCAAATCAAAGTACATGTACGAATTGATTGAATGGCTCTGCAGCTGTTGTAGGTGGCGATTAAGATGGTGAAATGCGATAAACCAGGGCACGATTGGTGTTCCCACCTCAGGATGCCGTGCTTCTCTTCGACTACACTTTACAAAAAAAATTGAAGAGTCAAATATTTGTGCTTCCTGTAGCTCTGAAAGAATCTAGCCTACAGATTGAGGAATCTGTCGAAAGGGATCTTAATCTCTCACTCAACCCCTCTGAGGAGAGTTTATGCGATTACCATACACCGCGAATAATAGCTAATTCTAACCCTTGTGGCGTAAAATCCAATGCCTTCACGACTGGTTTGGATATATTGCGATAGACAGCTCTTGCACACAAATGACGGTCCGGAATTTGTCAAACTGGAAAAACATGGCAACATGTAATGGCGGATCCGTCTATGTGTAATCTGCTGTTGGTTAATTAGAAGCTTAGGCCCACCCCAGCAAGAAGCAGCCATATTCATCGACAACGTCAGGTTATCTCTCTCGCTAAGAAAATTACAACCGGGGTTAGAAGGCGCTGTCCAAATTCCAGTTACAACAACGTGTTACTGGATGCTAGTGTTACGGAGGAGTAAGCACGCGAGCACAGTAACACAAATCCAAGGGGGATGTCCATCATGTAGGCAGCGTGTGCTCATGGTGCGAAGTATGAATAGGAGCAGGCACTTTGACAATCCTCTTTATCTTTGTGGCATTTAAAGTACGAACATGGAGTCTGTGTGTTCCACCATCAGCTCTAGGAGCTCTAGAGCTGCTCTATGCTGGAAACTCTCTAGGACAAGCAGCAAGAAACAGCAACCAAAAGAAAGGATCAAATTATGACCAACTTTTTCCAAACAAGCTGTGAGCTGATAAAATTTTCTCGTACTTGATCACCGCAACACGAAGAGCATGACAAGGAAACTTAACTGGAGAAAATGAGGAATTGAACACTGATCCTCTGTATTAAAAAAAAACCAAGCACTCGATCTGCGCAGATGAAGGTCAGTCAATAAAACCCGGTACATAGAACTGAACACACCAAAATGTGATCTCTTGTGTATCTCCGAGGATCACTTGCGAAGCTGAAATGAGCAATCCGCCCGGGAGTTCGGAGACGAGTGAAGACTATGTCTGTCTCCTAGTGAGAACATTTGTCTGACGAAGTCTTACCAGAGACGGTCAAAAGCTACGGGGTCGTCTTTTATATTCTTGACCGGTAGGATTTGGATCAGTTTCGGTTGCTGCCCAAAAACACACCACCACCACCCCGAAAGCTACTGCAGGTGAGAGGAGTAAATCTCAAAATAAAAACCATAATCAAACGACGAGGACCCAATCAGAGCTTGCTCTTGGATACCCCACCACCCAGTTAAATAAACTTCGAAGCACCAGCCAGATAAAATAGCACCAGCCAGATAGAATAGACCAAACACTACTTTTACTCACCCTGAGATGTGGTGAAGCTTTTTTGTGCTTTTAACCTGGTTGACGTGATTTGTTTGCGAACTAAAGAGTTGACATCGTTATCGCCGAGCAATCACTCGCAAGAAGTATATGAATGCTGAGGAGGTGAACTTCAAATGACACCACTAGGTAAAGAATACATCTACTTTGGGTTGTATCTACAGACCGTGGGCTATGTCAACAGTTGTGCATAGATGATGCGTGATCCTCCGCATTGTGGACAACGAAACAAGCCTTTCATGCTCGTAAAATTCATGACGCAGCCAGTTGGCGAAGCTGGTCGGGGAGGCTGGGCCAGTCGCTGGGCCGTGACATTATTCTCGAAAGTGGGTAACAGCTCACGATGTACGCTACCTGGACTCTTGTAGACCTCACACAAGTCACATGTCCCTGAATGATCTAAAACAGTGTTCATTCGATCCATTTTGCTGAAAGTTTATTCCATTCCGTAGCCACATCCTCTAGTGACTGAGTCAGAGCCGTCGAACCGATCAGAAAGTTGATTCAATTCCTCTATCGGTTTACTTGTACCCTAATTTATTTTCTTCATATTTTAAATGGGACTGCATCGACGCTAATACTCGTTGGAAATTGTAGCAATTCTTTAGTGGATGGATCCTCGAAGGTAATTATATTGGTGCAGGACCGATATTGATCTCTCAGGTGCGTATCGAGTATCTAGAGGTGATAACATTTACAGAGCTCTCTCGAGATCTTCTGGCTGGTCCACCATGTCTTGCAGTTTCAATGAAACTTGGCAACGAGGCAAACATATTCTAAAGAACGTCAACAGAAGAAGCAGTTCATCTCGTCACCAAAAACATACCACTCCGAAGGAAATCTAGCTTGGGTCTTCTGCATTGTTGATGCAAACTTCCACAAATTCCGACTGATTTATGATCCTCGAAAACGCAAGTGCAAAGTTCAAAGGGTCTGGGTAACGACCCGCGCTTCAGCTCATCCGCATCCGTCGAAAAGCAGTGATGAAGCCATTAAACCTGCTGGAAAGGTGAATAAAGATTCAGGATGATGCGCTTCACAGGCCCACATCCACATGCTCCGGTCCAACAGACACGCATCCAGACCGACCATTGAAGCGCAGAAGTCGTATTCTAATCTTGGTTACTGGTACAAGTCCAGTATATATTTTGCGATTTTTACTCATTCCTCTCAAAACACGTGATACAAGATATTTGCAACACCAAAAAAAAAAAAACGAAAAAAAAAAGAAAAGAAGTACTGGTTCATTAGAGATTTCCAGAAATAAAGGGTTAGATACATCCGAAAGAACAAGCTGGCAGAATCGAGTCCGCACATTTTCCACTGAAAGCGTGGACAAGACCTAGTCGAAGCCTTGATCCAGTCTGCTTGCCTAGTCCCAACACAGTCTGCCTCCTCCACAGTGTCGCTCTTGCTAGCTGTATTCCTATACCCTTCCTTCCTCCAGACGTAAAGATGCCATGATCATGTACCGTAGTGCTTCAACAGCCCTCCAATTCCACACTAAACAATATATATGTATATGTATATGAATATTCCTTGTCACGTCGTCGACAGACAACTGGACTTCGTATAACACTGTTCGACATCTGTCACCTAGTCATACACTTCTCTATGATGCTTGTTCACCGATGTTCTCACTGAACTATTCAAGGTCTTGTGATTCTTCCCTTTATGTGTATATATATGTATAGGGAACAGCTAGGTGGACACTCCCTTTTAGTACATGTACATTCTCATGTAGACATAGGAATATCATTCCTACTTGAATACAATATTTTTTGAAGATTATATTATTATTGTTGAGAAGGATTATAAAAAAAAATAAAAAAATAAATTGATGTCTTGTTTTTATGCTTGAATGATTCATATTGTATAAAAATATATAAAAATGATCTTTTGAAGTACTTTAACTTCTAAGAGAAGAAAAAATAATAATAATAATAATAATAATTGAAGTAGAATAAAAAAATATGATTTATAAGTATAAAATTATTTTACATCAAATTTAAATAATAAAATTTTTAATGTACTAAACTAAAAAAAGAAAAAAATATTGAATATATCTAATTTTTTTAATGTATTATGATAAAAATAATTTAATAATGTATAGACAAGAAATTTAAATAAAATACCTTAAAATATAAATATTCTTAGATAAGTTAAATTAGAATAAAGTTTTAAGAATTTAAATTAATGAATGAATACTTAACCATAATCAAAGTCAAGTTTATCTATTTATTAAAAAAATTAAATATTAAAAATAAAATAAGATGTGATAATTTTATAATAAAATATAAAAATAATAGAAAAAATTTTAGAATCTATGTTTAAAAAACTTTTTTTATTAAAATTTTATAAATGCTTGATATAATATTTTATAAAATATTATAAAATTATAAATAAAAAATAATAAAATTTGATAGTTGAAGACCTCTACAACAAACTTTATACATGGAACTTATTTTATAAACCACTATAGTTATCAAAAATATACTATTTTATTTTAACATACAATAGATGTATTAAAAATTACTAAAATTTAACACATTGAATTAAAAATTAAATTAACAAAAAGATTTAAACAACTCTTTTTTAAAAAGAAAAAATAAAATTTAATAATAGAATAATTTAGTAGAATATTTTATTAAAAATAGATTAATAGAAAAAATATCTAATTAAAAATTAGATAATAATTGTAAGACTTATTTATATAATTAATAGAATTAATAAAATATCAAATAAAATAATAATAATAATATAAAAATTTATTTAAAAAATAAAAATATTATAAAAATAAGTTTTTATAAGTGTTTTTTTAATATCAAAGAAAGTTATAGAATATCTAATACCAATTTGTAGACATAGTGCATACTAAATTATACTTGATGCTTAATATATTTATATAAATAATTTTAAAGGTAAAAATTTATTTTATAAAATTATATTTTTTTAAAAAAATTAAAAGATATTTAAATTACATAAATATAATCTTAATAAAATTATATATTAAAAGATAAGACTTATAATAAATACAAAAAAAAATAAATCACATACAAAACAAAGAGCAATGTTGAAAGATACTATTCCTAAGTTTTTATTAAAGTTTATGGGATTATTAATATTTATCAAATATAACATATAATTTATTATGTATTAAATTTTTTACTTATTTATATAATATATTTATTATCTTTTTTATCTTTTTAAAGTAGAAAATTATAAAAATCTTATTATTTCATTATCATCCATAATTTTGATAAATTATATATATATATATATATATATATATATATATATATTTAATCTTATATAATTTTAAAAAATAACAAAATTATAAATTTAATTTTTTTTAATTTTTAAAATATAAAATAAATATAAAATTAAAATTTATATTATATAAAATCTTATATTATATAAAATCTTATATTACCTTTAATATTAAATATATAAATATATTGTCATAGACATAAGATTTATTCTAATAATTATCTAGCTAATATGGATATGTAAAAATATAAAAAGTAAGTTAATTTATTAATATCTTATAGAGTAGCTTTTTAGAAGCTTAATAGATGCGGATTCACCTTTATACATGTCTGTAGGTAATTAGTAGATTAGAAACTTGGCTAATAAGCTAGCCATATGTCGCACATGTTGGTAGCTTGTAGAACAAGCTAAGTACATGACACACATATAAAAAACTTATCTTGCAAATGGGACATGTGTTGGAAGTCTTATAGAATGCCACCATGTAGCTTTTACATAGATAGTATATATAGAGACAAGAGTGAAGCCTTCTTCATTCTTGTTAATGCCTTTTTTTATTCTTAGTCTTATTTCAAGAGTCTCTAATCTTTTTGTCCTTGGTAATAATCATTTTAGATTTAATATTATTCTATTTTTGAATAATTTTTTATTCTTTTGAGTGACATAAGAATGTATTGATATTTTGTTCTTATATGATTCATATCTTTGATAGTTTGACAAGAGTGAAGATTCATTATTCTTATTCTATATTTAAAAAGTGAATGGATTACTTCACTTCTATTATTGCGTTTAAAGGCAGTAGACTATTCACCTTTTAAATTAATATTCTTTACTTTCTAATCTTAATTTTTTTCTTAAAAGAGAGTGAATCATCTCTTTTTGTAGAATTTTTTTATTTAATATTAAAGGTTGTAGATTACTCTCCTCTAATTTAAATTGTGGAATTATTAAATTATCTAAGATGGAAGGAATAATCATGGATGCTACATTTAACAGAAGTGAAAATAGATTTATAACTATTGTAGATTTTCAAAAGCTTTTCAACACTCTTATAAATCTAAAGTTTTTGAAAATGATAATCACTCTTGAAAATCTTTAACTATTGTAGATTTTTACAACAAGTTAAGCTATATCTAAGGTTGCATTCTTTTCAATATCCTAATGGATTTATTCAAGTTGGATTTATAGATGCATTTCTATCTGGAAGTGTTCTTTTTTAGTTTGCACCTTTGATGGAAAAAGATTTATGACTTTTTTATGATTTGAGCTGATTCCTTGAAGTCTTTATGGCCATATTTGGAAAAAATAATCAAAAAAAGATAACAAAGACTAAACTCTTATTTTTACAACAAGATTTATAGTCAATCACAACATGTGCTGTAAAATTCCAAAACCTTGCTTGTGATGTGGAGTGGAATGATAAAGCCCTTATTAATCAATTTTATTATGGATTGAAGGATAATATCAAAGATTTATTATTAATAATATTAAAAGCTAATTCTTTCAAATATTTTTTTATTCAAGCCATTACATGTGAAAATTGATTATTTGAAAAGAATTAAAAATATAGATTTGGCTAGAGAAGAATAAGTCAATTAATAATAATAACTTCTAAATTTTTAAAATCTTATTTAAGTAAATCAAAATTAATAAAAATTGATGCAATACATTTTAAACTTCTCACCAAACATAAAAAGATTCAACATTACTAAGAGGATTTGTGCTTATATTATGGAGAAACTAAATACATAAGTCAACATTGTCCAAAGAAGCAATGCAATTACAAAATGAGGGATATGGTTGCTAAAGAAGATAATGTATTAGAAAACAAATTTTTCTAGTTATAATAGGAATCATGTGCCTAGAATCATGTGCCTAGAATCATGTACAATACCTTGTAAAGGTCTTATTTTCTCCTCAGATCCCTCATCTTGTTTTACAATAGATATTTTTTTAAAATCTAAAAATCACAAAATCCTTGTCTTATTAAATTTAAGAACCTTAATTTATTTCATAGATAAAAACTTTATCAAATATATATATATATATATATATATATATATATATATAAATTAAATCTATGTACATAAAAGTCATAGATAATATCCATGAGATTATTTGTTGTCTTTAGGAGATGTTATTCATGAGATTATTCTTTTAGATATAGCAATTAAAGAATATAATAGCATAGTAATATTTAATGTGATTAGATCTCTTTTTGATCTAATTATTTTAAGATTATTATAATTAAAAAAATATAATTTTCAAATAGATTAGACTTCTTGTAACCTTGATTTTTTTTGTAGTTTAATCTAGAAATCTATTAGTCAAATAGATATACATAATTCTAGTATATCCAAATCTTTATTAATAGATATAAAAGCTTTCATATATGTGGCAAAAGAAAGATTATCTTTTGTTATATATACCACATCTATTTTGGATGGTGAAAAGACTACAAGTGATATTTCTAATTAGTATCAAGATTTTTAAGGCATTTTTAAAATAAAAAATATAGATATTCTTTAAGAGCATCAACCTTATGATTATTCAATTGATCTTCAAGAAAGAATTCAACCACCATTTGGACCAATTTATAATTTATAACAAAATAAGTTAGCTATATTAAAAGAATATATTGATAAGAACTTAGCTAAGAATTCATATGCCATTCAAAGTTTCCAATAGAAGCTTCTATCTTATTTGTGAAAAAAAAAATGAATTGTTACGGATGAGCATACATTATTGAAGACTTAATAAGATTATCATCAAGAATAGATATCTTTTATTTTTGATTTCAAGACTTCTTAATCAACTCAGTCAAGCAAAGATTTACACAAAAAATATACAACTTGATCCACATCAAAGAAGGTGATGAATGGAAGACTAAATATTGAATTAAGTATAGACATTTTGAATATAATGTCATGCTTTTTGGACTTACAAATACACCAATTGCTTTTTGACGTCTTATGAATGACGTTTTTTGTAAGTTTCTTCATAACTTTGTTGTCTATTATTTAGATAATATTTTAATATACTCTAAGAATACAAAAGAATATAAATTTCATATTTATTATGTGTTACAAAAACTTAGAGATGCAAGATTATATGTAAAGATAAAAAAGTTTGTATTTTATACTATTGAAGTTGATTTTTTAGGATATATCATTTTAAATGATAGTTTCAAGATAAATCCTAAAAAAGTCCAAACAATCATGGACTAGAAGATTCTAAAAACAATAAGAGATGTGCAATGCTTTTTGAGATTTGCTAATTACTATTGAGTCTTTATCAAGAACTTTTCTCAAGTTGCAACTCTATTTACTCACTTAATTTGTAAGGATAAACTTGAATACAGTAAATAATTAGAAGTATTGTTTAAAGATTTGAAGATAACTTTTATTTCTATACTAATCTTATATTGCATCAACTTTTTCAAGGCATCTTTTATGAAAATAGATGCATCAAACTTTACTTTGGATGTGGTATTGTTACAAATGGAAACATATGATAAACTCCTCCCTATAGCTTTCTATTCTAAGAAATTTTTAGCAATAGAAATCAATTATAAAATCCATAATAAAAAATTTCTTACAATTGTGGATTCTTTTCAAGAATAGCATCACTATCTAAAAGGCGCTTTTAGTCCAATCACTGTTGTCATGGTAGAGAAAATTTGTCTCAAGAAAGTGTGGAGCTTCTAGTTGCTAGTAATTACTCAATTAAGATCTAAAATAATAAAACCTCCAAATTTATATAAAATTCTTCTTCATAAGGCTATTATACTCAATATAAAAGTCTTATTTCTTCAAAACACTCAAAATATAATAAATATTTTAAACCCCTCATTCACATGTAGAGAAGTAATTTTTTCTAAATTTCAATAATTTATAATTTTTAATTCAATTATCTAAATCCACTCAAAATTTATATAAAGTATTGATGTATTTTCAACAACTATTACTACAAATTTCAATTGTTGATTTATTATCAATTTGTAGATATTATCAAAACTCTAATAATAGCTTCAAATCTTTATTTATAAATATCTATGTATTAAATTTTTTATATCTCACAAATTAAAAGTCTAAATTCTATGGAATTTTAATTTATAGTTTTTTAACATAATAATACACCTTTTTAAAAAAATTTAGATAAAAATTCGTCCAAAAGCTCAAGATATGGGAAAAACCATCAGTATAAATAAAACAATCTATTTATTGCTTTAGAATTCAATCTGCTATCTTTGACTCTTAATATATATTTTTTAAATTCTAAATATAATAATTCTTCTACATTAAATATAGATCTTTAAATCACCTCTCTAGTTGCATCTTCCGATTTCCAAAATCTCTTATATAACTCCTTATATCTTCAAAAGAGTGACAATAGGTACAATTTGTATATCTTAAATTCAAGTGCCTACTCCTCATTCATAAAAACTCCAAATCTCTTGATTCTTATATCAAAATTATAGTACAAAAAATAAGCTTTCTAATCTTAGTTTTTGATTTTTGAATGCTCTCTTTAAAATTACCAAAACCCTTGTTTTTATTGCACGTAGCTTCTTCAAAGCCTATTAGGTATGACCATGAATCAATAAGAATGACGAACTTCATCCCTTGCCTTCATTCATCTATAATTTGTCTTCATCCTTCTAAATAAGCCTCTTAGTAGTTTTCTTCTTCTTTGGATCTCAATTGCCTCTCAAGGCTTTATACTAAATATTTAGGTCCTATATAATTTAAATATCATAATCAAACTAAATAAAAATTTAAAATAAAGTTTCTTATACCAACTCCTTTTAATTTATTTATTTAACTATTCTAATATATATTAGAATCTATCACCATATTATATATTTTGACTAGATTTTACATACTAAAAGCAATTACAATACAATACTATTGTCATAATAGAGAGAATTTGACTCAAAAAGTGCTAAGCTTTTAGCAGCCAGTAATTATTCAACCAAGATCCAAATATAAGAAAATCCTCAAATTTATATAAAAGTCTTTTTCGTAGGGCTATTATATTCAATATATAAGTCTTATTTCCTCAAAATTCTCAAAATATAACAAAATACTCTAAAACCCTCATTCACTTGTAAAGAGGGAATTTTTTTCAAACTTCAATAATTTACAACTTTTAATTCAATTGTCCAAATCCACTCAAAATTTACATAAACTACTAGTGTATTCTTAACAACTATCATAAAAAATTTTAATTGTTAATTTGTTATTGATCTTTAGATATTACCAAAAATCTAACAGTAGCTTCAAATCCTTGTTTATAAATACTAGCATATTAAATTCTTTATATCTCATAAAATAAATGAGTAAATGCTATAAAATTTTGATATATAGCTTTTTAATATAATAATACACCTTCTTAAAAGCTTTTGAATAAAAATTCATCGAAAAGCTCAAACTATAGTAAAAACCATCACTATCAACAAAATGGTCTATTTACTACCTTGGATTTCAATCATCTATCTTTGAATTCCTATATTTCTTTCTTTAGAACTTCAAATATAATTTTTTTAAAAAATTAAATATAGATCTTAAAATCACCTCTCCAGCTGTACTTGTCAATTTCCAAAAGCTCTCATATAACTCTTCGTATTCTCAAAAGAGTGATAGTGGGTACAATTTGTACACCTTAATTTTAAGTGCCTACTCTTTCCTCATAATAACTTCAAAGCCTTTGATTTTTATACCAAAATTGTAATACAAAAAAGAAGATTTTTAATATTAATCTTTGATTTTCAAATGTATTTGCTGAAGTTGCCAAAATCCTTATTTTCCTTACAAATAACCTCTTCAAAGCCTATTGGACATGACCATTGACTAATAGGAATAAAAAACTTCACCCTTTGCCTTCATTCATCCATTTTTTGTCTTCATCCTTCCAAATAAGTCTCTTAATAGTTTAATTCTTCATCTTTAGCTCCTAATCTCTTTTCAAAGCTTCATATTAAATATTTAGGTCTTATATAATTTAAATGCCATAATCAAATTAAGTAAATAAAATTAAAATAAAATTTCTTATATCAATTCCTTTAAATACTTAATTAATAATTTTAACACATACTAAAACTTATCAACATATGACATATTTTGACTAGTTTTTATATACTACAAGTAATTATAATACAACATTGTATATACATGTCATAAGAAACTTGAATATTTCATGCCAACACATGTTTTGAATCATCACTAGGCTTGTTGGAGTATGTCTTTATCAAGATTCGAATTCATTATTACTTATTGATTACAAAAATAATAGGATTTGTCCAATATTCTTTTTAGACTTTTTTATCTTATGCCAAAAGAAGAAGATGCAGCTTTTGATCAATAAAAGATGATTTTGTTGAAGTTAAAAAAAATATCATCTTTAAGTAATAAAATCAACATTGATTATTGATTCAACCTTTTTTAAATAAATATAGCCAAGTGTGTCTTTAAACCCTCTTGTTTATGATATTCAAATTAATTCATCTAAAATTAATAATACTTTGAAGTTCAAATTTGAAAATAATCTATTCTATTTTGAAAGATATTTATATGTTTCAAAATGTGAAATACAAATACATGCTCTTGAAGCTCGATACAACTTCTTTGCAAAAGAATATTTTATATATAACAAGACTTTGGAACTAATATCAAAAGATTTTTGGTAGCCTCAAATATGGAAGGTTGTTAAAGAGTTTGTACAATCGCGCGACCTTTGTTCAAGATCAAAAATTCGTCATCATCAATCTTATGGACTTCTCGAACCATTATCTATACAAAAATAATTGTGGTCTTCAATTTCTATGGATTTTATTACAGATCTATCAAATTCAAATTCATATGATTCACTATTTGAATTTATAAATTGTTTCAAGAAGATGGAACATTTTATACCGTATACAAAAACTATCACACATGAAAAAACAACTAAACTCCTTTTTGATTATATCTATCATTAATATGAATTACCAAGGGATATTATAATAAATAAAGAGATGTAATTTATATTAAGATTTTAAAAAACCCTTTTCAAAATATTGAAAGTGGATATAAAACTATCTTCAACTTTCCACTATCAAATCGATGGACAAATGGAACAAATAAATGAAGTTTTGGAGCAATATTTGAAATGTACCATCAATTATCATCAAGATGATTGGACAACTCTTTTATCAATGGTAGAATTTGCTTATAATAATTTGGTACATTCTTTTATTCAACAAACTCCATTCTTTGCCAATTATAATTATCAACTATGATTCAATACTTTTGATTTTTTAAAAGTTGATAATCTGCAGTAGAAGATTAAATAAATTGATTGTTAAAATTACATATAATAATAAAAACATAATTAAAAGAAGCTCAAAAATGACAAAAGATTGATGCAAATGTCTGTTGCAAAAAACAACCTTAATTCCACGTGGGCAATAATATATGGTTACTTTGTCATAATATCAAGACTATTCGTCTTTGTGACAAGTTGGATTGTTATAGACTTGGACTATTTTTGATTTATGAATAGATTAATCTAATTATATATTAATTATATCTATCAAAATCTATGAGCATCCATCATATATTCTACGTATCGCTGCTCGAGTTATATAAAAGATTGGATATGCAAAGAAGAAGACAAATGCCACCGCATCTTATAGAAGTGGATAATAATAAAGAATTTGAAGTGGAAGAGGTTTTAGATTCAAGGCAATGTCAAAATCGACTAAAATATCTTCTATATTGGCACGGATATAATATTAACAATTACACATAGGAGCCATCTAAAAATCTAGCAAATAAATCAACAAAAGTCAATGTCTTTTATCGATGACATTTATCAAAACCAAGTTGAAGAGTCAAAATAATCTTTCAAAAATCAAAGTATGTGGCAAGCACAATTCAACGCATCTTAGACTTTTTCAATATATAATCATCGCTCTTTATGAAATTCATTCTTAGAAGGGGGGATAATATCATAGATGTATGATTTATTCTAATAATTATTTAATTAATATGGATAAATAAAAATAGATAAAAATATATTAATTTGATAATATATCTTATAGAAAAGCTTCTTAAAAACTTCATAAATATAGATTCACTTTTATACATGTTTATAAGTGATTGGTAAGTTAGAATCTTGGCCAACAAGCTAGCTATGTATTGCACATGTTGATAACTTGTGGAATAATCTAAGTACATGGCTTACATATAAGAAACTTGTCTTATAAGTTTGACATGTATCTTACAAATTGGACACCTGTTGAAGGTCCTATAGAATGCAACCATATAGCTTTTAAGTAGATTGTATATATATAGAGACAAGAGTGAAGCCTTCTTCACTCTTACCAACGCCTTTTTTATTTTTAGTCTTGTTTCAAGAGTCTCTAATCTTCTTATCTTTGGCAATAGCTATTTTAGTTTTAATATTATTCCATCTTTGAATGATTTTTTATTCTTTTGAGTGACACAAGAGTGTATTGACATTTTATTCTTATATGATTCATGTCTTTGATATATATTCTTGATATATTTGATAATTAGTAATAAATTATAATTTTATTAAACTAATTTACATGTATTGTTTATAATCTATGATTTATTTATTATATTTAATAATTAAATTTTATTTGAAATAAAAATATTTTTTAAAATATTATTCTAATTTATTTTTATAATCAATTAAAAAATAATAATAATTTCTTTAAATAAATCTTTTTAAAAATCAAAAAAGATAAAAAGTGCATTTGTATTAGCAATAACCAATTGTTTATATAAGTGTATTTTATTTTCTAAAATACATCTATTTTCAAATTATAATTATTATAAAAATATTTAAAATACAAGTGAATTAAAACGTTAGATTTTTACACAATAGAATGTAATAAAATCAACTTAACTATCATTATTGGTATGCTTAATTTTTATATTAATCTAAAAGACTAAGAAATCTTTAAAAAAATATATCAACAAAATTCTTATACATCAAACATCTAATTTATATGCTTTCTAAAATAATTAAAATAGATATAAATCTACTCACATAATTTTAATAAATTATTCATAAATTTAAATATAACTTGAATCTTAAAATTTTATTATAATATATTTATTCAATATATAAAACTAAAAGTTAAAAATATCATTAAAAAAAATATAAAACAATTTTTAAACACTTAAATATTTTTTTAATTTGATTTATTTTAATTTAATATTTTCCTTTTATTTATTGTTATATCGTTATTTTTATAATTATTATATATATATATGTTTAATAACTTCTATTTATACTATTTATCTTAAATTTAATCTTTTATAATACAAGTAAATTGTTTTAATTAATATAGAATAATTAATTGAATTGAGATATTTTTTTTATCAATTACTTCTTTGAAAGTGTTATTTAGTGAATTCATATTAAAATATTTTAAATGCTCTTCAATTATGTAGAAGACTCCCTAAACTCTTTTATACATAACAATAGGTAAAATTAATAATTTAAGTCTTTTATCTAGCCATTTAATTTTTAAGAAATTAAAAACTTAAGAAAAAGCTTTGAAATAAAACACATTTAGAACATATAAAACAACATAAAATCTTTCAATGTAAAAATTAATATAGAATATGTTGTATTGTAAAGAATTATAAATTACAATACAACATATATTATAAATTAATCGACACCGACACCGACACCGACACCGAACGCCAACGCCAACGCCGACTCCCCAAAATCGCTGGCATCCGCTCTAAATTTCAATCTGAGCCTGTGTCGATGAGCCTCGCCCTCCCACAATTCCCCGTTTCTGCCATCATCTTCATGTTTCCTGGATCAAGTTTCTAAGCATCTGCTCTTTACCGATTGCGGGCCCAGTTCGCAAGGTGACTCCGTTATGTGCAGCGCACAGCATCGCTTTATCTCCATGGGGGAAGATGGAAATGAAGTCTAGTAAGAGGTGTTGATGGCTGACTGACATTGGGGCTGCAGTTTGCGCATATCAGACTCCAGGGGAGGCTTGCTTGCATACAGTGCTGCTGCTGCTGCTCCTACTCATGTCAAAATGGAAGCTAGCAACGATCAGAAACTCAAGATCTAGATCGATGTTCCCACTGCGAGATCTAGCCACTGTACCCGCCTGGAAGCGATCCTTTCTCGTCGGTATCAGTCGGCGCAGTCCGTCCGTTATCAGCAGGGTTGAGCAATAATGCACGACATCAGTGAGCTCATCAGTGTAGTTTTCTCGCACGAGACTAGAGTTCGAGGGCAGTCGAAGAAGGAACTTGTTTGTAAGATGGAGTCAGAAACTAAAGTGGTGAGACCATCACACTGATCGATAACTCCGTGCACTTGGGATCATCACCAACGCAATAATCCAGTCTCTGTTCGTCTTCTTCCAGCTTGTGCCACGTCTGGTCTGTGGTATTCCAATCCACCGCCCCAGCTTCAGCTTTCCTGCCGCCGATGGTACACGTTTCAACGTAACCATGACGGGAGTTACGAAGCATGTGTCAGTCCTGGTGGTGTTGATCGTGGTCGTCGATCACGCCACTGCCTCATGCCTCATAAATTACAGTTCTGTGTGTATGTGTATGTGAGCATTACACGGTTGTCTTTTCTCTCTTGAAAGAGAACGAGATGTACTGAAGGAAGGAGTTCGCTCATTTGCTACACATTCTAATACACTATTCATGTATAAATAAGCATTTCTATCTATCATTTCCATAGGGTATTGAAGTGTGACTTTTGCTCATTTAAATTTCTCATTCACATAATTTAGTTTTGTGCGGATGTCAACCTTGCATGCATGCAGTGAGAGTTTGGAACAGTAAGATGTTGCATAGTTAGCATCTTTTTTCTTCCTCCTCCTGTGCTAATAAAGTTTGGCAATGTTGAGTTCGATACATTGATTGTATCAAATACACTTCAAACAAATATAGGAGTTGTAAGATTGATGGATTTAATCTTGATATGATAGTGTTTTTTTATTGCCAACAATGATATTTAGTAAGGGTAATGTCAACTGTAAGAATTGTAAAGACATTTTTATTGGTTTAGTCATTCATCACCACATGATTTTTTTATTTTTTTATTTTTTTAATACGTGATTTGCTCTTGATGCATGGCTCTATTAGTGTACATTGCATGAAACACAGTTATTGAAGTGCTATTATAGATGTTATTTGCATCATACCACATCTTCAAAGACACATTATACAAAGTACATGATTCTTGACTTATACAATATAGCACTTATAAATTCAAACCAAATCCTCAGATGAAGTCACTGTAGAGCCCTAATGAACCCACACAAATGATTCACTAAATATTTCATGGATCCAAAAACCAGTCAACTTCAAATGTACCCACAATTTGGTCATTAAATACATGCAGGATATCTCACATCCACATGGTATAGTGATAGAATGTAGAAAAATGGATTGCTTCATAGAAAGAGAAGAACAATGATAATGAGTCTGCAGCACTGAACTAACTAGCTATATACATCAAGAGACCCAGTACTGTGAAAGAATGGACCTAACCCTTTTTTACATACCCTCAACATACTAGTACGCATTAATATATAATAGTCGCACCAATGCATACTAGTATACGGAGGGTCTACACTAATACTGACAGATTCCGAAACGATCATCGATGAGCGAGCCACGATTTCTAGAGCCGCCGACGAATTCAAAGCAATTTACGAATACTTGGAGGGCGGGGACTTGCGGGAAAGATCTGGCAAGACCGAGGACACGACCGAATTGAAGTCGCTACGCTTATCCTGCATGAGATAGAATTCGGAGTCGGTAAGAGCCACATCGCCGACGAGGCGGCGGTGTAATGGGAGCGGCCCGAGTCTGATCGCGTTCACGTAGTTCAAGGGGAAGTGAGACGCGGATCCCGGGAAGATCACCCCCAATGCTCGAATCAGGATGGAGAGGTTGTTTTCCTTGAATGCATCGCCGTACTCCTGGCTCGACACAAACATGGCCTGGAACAGCTCCCAGGCTGCGTTCAGGTGCTTCGTGAGCAGGTTCCTGACGCTGAAGAAGTTGGGGTTCGGCACTTCATGCACTATCATTCCGTCGTAGCAGCTGTTGAAGTACTGGCAATCGTCGGGATGCTTGAAGGCGAACAGATTGTTGTCGAAGGGCACACGGGGGACTATGTCGTTGCAGTATACCACCCGGAAGAATCTGCCTTCGAGCTTCTGGGTGAAGTAAGTTGCGAAGTTAAGGTCGCCGACGCGAGGCTGGCCGAACGTGTACACGGCTTCGATCTTGCTGGCGATTTCTGTCTGTCCGGTGTAATGCAGCATGGTGGCATACAACACTGCCAGGGCGCCCCCGAGACTGTGACCCGTGATGTACAGTTTCGCATTGGGGTTGTCGTGCAGGATCAAGGCAACTTGCTTCGTGATGTGGTCGTAAGCGAGGATTTTGTCCGAGTCGGCGATGATTGTGTCGGCGAGGCCGGAGGTCGGCGACGTTGCATGGATTTCCGATTTGGTTCTGTGGTGTGGGCTTGGTGGCACGTTGTTGGCGAGAGCCTCCTGTTGCTCCTTTACTTTGGTTTGGTGCTTAGTGGACTGGGCCTTTTTGTTCATCTTCACGAAAGTATCGCTGGAATCGCGAGTCGCCAGGCCGAGTGCTTCCAGAAAACCCAGGTGCACTCCCCCCAGCCCTTCCAAGGTAATGAAGGAGAAGTCCATATCGGTGCTCCAGTCATAGGCATTGAATATCTCTGTGCCCCGAAATGCCACCACCACGGCGTTCGCGTCCGTAGGCTTGTCCATGACCACAAATGCCTGTGTGCTCTTCATGTTTTGGTACTCTGCAAGATGGGAATCGTTCAAAACATAATGAGTTCCGTTGGCAAGAAAACATCAAAGCTTAGTGCTCATTAGAGCAAATTGGCGTGAAGTATATTACCGTTCCAGCAGTTGTAGAAACCGTGAAGATGCATATTCCAGTTCTGTTCCACGACCTTCTTGATGACTGCAGGATTCTCGTAAGACAGCTTGGCTGCCATGACGCACATGTCGGCGGTAGAGCGCGATCCGGCATCCTCGTTGGGGAACACCTCGACTTCTGCTTGAGCGCTGCCTGGTTTGCCAGTGTCAGATGCGTTGATGAGCAAGTCGACTCGGGGATCCGACAGTCCGACGAGGCTAAGGTAGTTCTCCGAATCCACAACTGGATGGACGATATCATCCCAGTTGAGGAAAATCATTCTGGACAGAAGACCGAGCACACCATTGTTGAGAACCAGGAGGTTCGTGGTCCACTCAATGATCAATCCCACCAGTTGGAGTGCTGAGAAGGACTTCCATAAAATGCACACCAAGAACATGGAGATCGTCTGCTGCCACGTTGTGTGTTTGTTGCCCCCAGCTTCTACAGTGGTCGGGTGCCCGTGCTTGATAATCTCCTTCAACACGGACTTCTGCGTGGTCAGTTTGGGGTGAGCAGCCATGTAAACAGGTGGTCCCTCAGTCGATGCGTTGTTGTCACCACAGCTTCCGTTAACTTTAGCCATGTATTCCAACGCACCGTTTATGCTAAATCCTGCGCTCGCTGGCTCCAACCCTGTTTGGCAAAAAGCGAAATATGGAACTCGAAAACTGTGAAAGGTTCCGATGCTGCTATTAATCGGCCTCTTACGCGCAGAGACGCATGAGATCTAAAATCTTTTCTCCAGAGCGATCAGTGTAATTTTAATGTATGGCAACAATGGTCCACTATTTCTGAATGCAGCGCCACCCTTCAACCGACAAGTCCAGCTTTCATTCCCTAAGTGACCGAGACGCTTTGAATCACCTTCAGATCAACACCAGAAGATGGGACGACTGTGTATGAGGTCAGGCAACGCCGATCGAGCTGTCTGGTTGAAACAATTCCTAGCGATCAATGACGAGCACTGCTCAACTATACGAGATGCTCATGCTTATATAGCGAGGGCACAGTTCGGGAAATCCAAGGTTTGCGGGGCAAGATCATTGCACCCACCAAGTTTCTCCTTCTTACTAAATTTTTTTCAAGATTCCTGCTGGATTCAACAGTCTCTCATGTGCTTGTTCGGTCAACCGTCTCAGACCAGTACTCCCATCCCGCAAGGACGCTGACAATCCAGTCGCACCCTTGGGATGTCTACAAATCTCGTCTTCTCGATGAACTTTCCAGATCCCGGGAATCAGGCGCAGCCCTTTGAAAACACGTTGACAAATCCGTGCATACTGCCTCTGCTCTTCCCTGCAGCAACCAGGCGTACCCTTCCTCCGCGAGGAAAGTCTTTTAACCACGAGTATATGCCGACACGACACATTCACTGACGCCCTGCAGTGCAGGTGTGGCCTCATGCGGGACCCGGGATTCCTTGCCTCAGCTTTATAGATCCAACGGCTTGCGAGCTTATGCCTTGTGCTAGTTTCCTGATGTAGTAGCGGCGCCGACGCCGCAGCCTGGATGACGATATATGAATAGAGGGAAAAGTGATGCAGCTGTCGGCATCTATTCATTCATTCACACCGCGTCTGATCTCCCAGACAGACTGACACCGTGGCAGGGTGAGGATATCTCCCTACCTCTGCCACATTCTATTGTTTGTGAGACTGTTGTTTCTGCCACTCAGATAAAGCAATCTGCCCAACTAATTGACTATTTCATTTATTGATTGATTTCCACTCCGTTAGTATGTTTGATGCATGCATATAGTGCTTAGGGGGTCTTTATTCTCGGGGGAGAAGGAAAGAGACCACAATTTTTGAAGCTTTTGATGGATTGAAATCAATAAATCTTCCTTAGTTGCTTTTGTACTTTTGTCCTAAAATCATTAAATAAATAATGAGGTAAAATGCTCTTTTTGTTGTACATGGCATGAATAATTTTGTTTCTAATTTTTTTGCACCAAGCCCTCCTTATGAAGTGGTTTTTATTATATATATATATAAACACATAAATTTTGTTAAAAATTAGTAGAGATATATTTTTTTAATTAATTGTTTTATGAATTTGTTAAAATTAGTGCTTTTTTCATATGGATTAATTTTTATGTATTTTTTACAACCTCATTCAAAGAATGTGTAGTGCATGTCAAAAACAAAAGTTATATTCATTCATTTCACTACATGCTTTTCTACCTTAAGAGATTATTGTTGTTTTTGTTTCATTTGTTCTTCTTTTTTCTTTTATTTTTACTTACTTATTAAAAAGATTTCAACATAGTAAACTATTCACAAGATA